>RJWJ010005732.1:0-56464 GCA_004363605.1 Indri indri
TTTTTTTTGTTGCTTGATTTATGAGGTTTGTTATTTCAAGAATCGGTTTGAGTAGAAGCTGTTGCTCTCTGGTCCTTATCTTTTGTTTTTGGTTCCTTTATCATATCCCCTTGCTAAAAATTCTTTTTCCTCAGCTTTCTTCATATTTCCCTTCCTTTTTTGGGCTTACTGTTGGATTTATAATTTAAACAGAGGAAGACACTGAAATCATTTCTGCCTTGTTTATTCTTTTTACAAACAGTATCCCTTTGTGGGTTTAGTGAGAGATTTGCACTCTTTACTAATCAACACCAAAATAAATAGACCCTTAAAAACTGTCAGTGACATGGGCCAGTTCTGCAGCCTGAGTCCTGAAGGGCCAGGCCAGATGGCAAAGCCAGGCCCCTAACGCACATAATGTGTGTTCTGTAGCTCTTGGCTTCAGCAGCATGGGCAGCTGACTGCTTTTTAGAAGACTTCAGGGGGAGGGAGCAGATTTTCCACTATCCATTTGTTCTGTGGGCATCTCCAGGAGTAAACCCTAAGGTGGCACGAGTGGTACTCGACTGTGGTTAAAACCTGTCATGTACCGGCCAAGGCACAGGCTGGAAATTCTGAACTCCCGCTTGGCCACCAGCATGTCCCGTGATTGTGTTCCGGTGCTGAAGCTTCCTTCCAGGCTCTCTGATGCGTAAGATGGAGGGGAAGAGCTGCCCATTTTTCTGAATTTTCAAGTACTGTAGCAGGAGGTGTTGCACACATATGTTGCAATGAGAATACGAGTTCATCTCACATAGGTCAGACTGACCCAACAGAACCTCCCTTCTGTTCAACTAGATATTTCTCAATACTGTTCAAGTTAAATTGCATTCATTGCCTCCTGTGTAGCAGTGGTTCACTTAGACCCTGGGAGAGTTTATTGTGAGTATAGCTGAAATATTGTACTCTGAGCTCCCCAAGAGATAATCAATTGATAGACTGTCTGGACCTCTGAGTGGGGGATTATAAGAGGTTCTGATGTGGGTGCTACCATCTTCCTCTCCCCCAGCAAGAGGATGGTTTCTCTCAGTAAGCTCATGAGACTACATTGCTAGTGTTTCCTGGGTCTGCAGAGGACAGAGTAACTCACTGGATCAAAGAAATTGTCACCTGCAACTAACATGTAAACAAAGATCTCTCACCGGTTATTTCATGGAATGAGCCTGGAAATAAGCCAGACCTCCACTGGGTTTGCAGATCCTTGGTGGCCAAGTAAAATCCAAGGAGAAGCTGGTTTTTGAGAGAGGATTTGGTTTAATGAAGAAGAGATAGCCACACCTGGCCGATAGGGAGGTAACTCCTTTGGACTTTCACATGTTATTAATACACACAGGGCCTTCTGCATTCGCATATACTCTCTGCACGTGGAAGATGGGTGTCAGAATGGAATGTTTTCCATCCTGTTGCTTTCACAAGGGCCCCCTTATTGTTTCTTTTGACTCGTATTTGTGTCTGGCCCCCCGAAGCACGGCGTGGCTCTATCATTCTGCGCCAAAGGGCTGGGCTGGAAGCAGCCTGACATTTGCCTGTTTACTGCTTCTCCACACGTTACAGCTTCCTTACTTCAAATGGTGTTTGAACAGACCGAAAACATGTTTTTGGCTGTCATCCAGAGTTTGGCTTCCGCTTCCCAATAATGCCATAAAAATGCTCTGTCAAATAAATTCTCAGGAACTGAAAAGAACAAATTCCCTGCTCCATGTGAGTGTGGATAATGGAAGCAGGCTTCAGCTGACCACCTGGCCTGGTGCCTGTGGCTTCGGAAAACCAAATCGCAGCGCGTCCCTTGGCAGAGCTTCTCGGCGATCAGCGTTAATTCTCTGCATGTGATGGATGAGCTTCCCATTTAAGGAAATTTGCACATAGCATTTATCTCCACTGGGGCTTTTGGATTCCATAAAATATTATCTTTACTAGTCTTGCTTGGTTACCAGTTAGTGTACTGGACATTAGAAGTTTTTGAGCTCTGGGATCAGTTCGCTATTGAGAAAACTTCTAGGGTTAACCATGGAAAGAATCTTTCTTTGATTTGGGGTGTGTGTGTGTGTGTGTTGAGAGCAATTTTTCCCCTTCCCAGCCTTATCGTTGAGGGTCCCAACTGGAAAGAGATGGCACATTCAAATTAAGATAATTTAGGGAGGGTTTATTTATAAAGGGACTATTTAAAAAGGTGCGGGAAGGTCGGGGAAACACAAAGGACAGTATAGTAACTCAGGGGATCTGTTACTACCCTAGGCCATAAGGGAGGAAAGAAAGGGGTGGTTACCAGAAGCTAGGAGGAGAGAGGCAGGTAGAGAAGGTGCCTCCAGAATGACTTTTCGTAGAGACGTACTTGGCCAGGCTGAAGCAACCTGGCAGCCCGAGGCCATTCACTGTCTTCCTTCCCTCTCATCTCCTGCCAGGGCTCCCCATTGGCTGAGTCCCCAAAGAAACCAGAAGGACAAGAGTCCTTTGATTTGGTCTTCAGAGGTCAGCCTCCCAGGGTGGAGGGCAGGACAGAGAAGGCAGAGAAGTGGAAGGCGTCCGGCACACATCGCAGTGTAGGTGTCCAGTGATTTCTAGGAGAGGCATAATAGTCTCAATAGAAAACTAAACTCACTTTTATTTTTAAACAGCTTTATTGAGGTATGACTGACATATAATAAACGGCACATACTTAAGTAAACAATTTGCTAAGCTTTGATAGGTATATATGAAATCATCACCACATCGAGACAGTGAACTTATCCATCACCCTCAAAACAGACCCACTTTAACTTAACGTTTAAGATATTCCATATGGTTCTTTTGGGAGGGCGTGGAAAGAGATCATGAAATCAAGCAATAATTGGTGCAGGCCCTAACTTACTAAAGTTATTGAGGTTAGTGAGTTACTGAAGTTACTGCCCAAGGCTACAAAGCTCGTAAGTGACAAAGCTGGGACAGGATTTAAGTCCCCGAGCTTTATGCTGTGCTGCTTTAAATTATAAGGCAAATCACTGGCAAACACATTTTTTACCATTTATTAGTAACAAATTGCTTGCTGCCCACCTAACAGCTGATGGGGCACCAGTCACAGCCTGGGTTGAGAACTGGCACTCTCATCTTCCAAGTCCCCAGAGTCCATTTATTCTGGGGAAATAGGAGCTCCCAGGGCTGGAGAAGGCTGGCCTCTGGTGCACTTCGTGCAAAGAAGAGCACCTCCCCGGCTAAGCCAGGACAAGGCACAGGGTGAGGAGGTGTTAAGTTTTAGGGAAGGGTGCAGCTGGGCAGGCAAGGAGAGAAGCCCCGGCGACACCCTGTCATGTTGCAGTAGGGGGTGTAGTGACCCCCATCAGCACTAGAGCTGTGGCAAGGGCCACACTGGCATCTGTGCTGGCCTTTTGAACTTGCCAGGCAAGTTCAGGCCTCGGGGCCTTTGTTCGTTTCACTCCTTAGGCCTGGATCGCTCTTACCCCAGACTTTTACAAGGCTCACTCCCTTGTTTTATTCTGGTGACTGCTCAAATCTCTCCTTCTCAGAGCAGCATTCTTTTGCCACTCTATCACAAGTGTCACTTCTGTCACTGTGTCCCTCTCCTACTTTATTTTTCCTCATAGCAGAGATCACTGTTGGGACAGTAGAGCATCCATTCTCAAACTTTTTGGTCTTAGGACCTCTGCACTAGCTTAAAAATTATCGAGGACCCCAAAGAGCATACATTTATGTGGGTTATACCATTCAGAATTTTACCATATCAGAAATTATAAAATTTTTTTATTCAATGACAAACAGCAATAATAAACCCATTATAATTAACATAAATAACATGAAAAATAGATGCCTTTTCCAAAAAAAAAAAATAGTTAAGTAAGAAGAGTGGCATGGGTTTACTTTTTTTGTGCATCTTTTCTGTTACCAGAAGATAGCTAGCTTGTTGCATCTGCTTCTGCCTTCGATCTGTTAAGATATGTTATTTTGATAAACGTTGATGAAGAAAATCTGGCCTTGCACAGATATGTAGTTGGAAAAGAGAGGGATGTTTTTATAGCCTTGTCATATAATTGTGGCTATTCTATTTAACATTATACCAAAAAACAGGTGGTCGTTTCTTAAAGGTTAGCTGTTGTATGGACCTTGTACTCTGGGCAGACTCATGTAAGCGACTCCCAAGCAGTCAGAAGGTTGCTTTTTAAAGGAAAAGTTGATCACTGTCTTTCGAGATTATGATTTTACATAAAGTGGGATCAGAAATGCAAATCATCAGTTTAATTATACTGTTAAATACCTCTTTAAAAAATCACCAAGCGTTGGAAGATCACAGAAGTTCCTTCCAGTCAAACACCAACTTCTTGTGTGCACAGGAATCGGAACACTTTTTCTTTGATCGATCCATGCCTCAGGATATTGCTACTTTTTTTTTAGGTTGGAAGCGAAAACTTCAGTTAATGGTTTCTGACATAGTGCCTTTGTTGAAAATATCTAATGTTTGTTGGAATGCTTTTATTCATCTTTTCAAATCCCATTTATGTCCATTACCTTATTCAATTAAGAGGATTCTGCCTCTCAGAAATATTCTTCAGCCTGTGCCGGAATAGAGTTAAAGCATCCAAGTCAACAGATGTGTCCCGTAAATTAGGCAGCCACTTTCTCTGCTTGTTCACATGTTTCAACGTGATTAATCTATAATTTTATATTTATCTCTTTTAAGATCCGTACAGGTTTACAGCACCAAATAATCTGGCCCTGTCAGCCCAGCTGTGTTCCTCTGGATGAAAAACTCCTTCCTCAGCTGCTGCAAGAAGCAGGCTATACTACCCATATGGTTGGAAAATGGCACCTGGGAATGTACCGGAAAGAATGCCTTCCAACGCGCCGAGGATTTGACACCTACTTTGGTAATGGAAATGCACATGTTTCTTTAACAACTCAGGCTAACTGTGGCCATCTCGTAAAATACACCCAAGTGCAATCAAATGAAATAACTGGAAACTTGAACGCAGAGTGAATCATCCGGCACCATAGTGGGCCACTTTCTAATGTTACCTTCATAACGTGGCTCTGTGCTCAGCTCATGGCGAGCATGCGCCCACAGCAAGGCAATTACCTTTGCTGGAGCACTAAATGCCACCTTAGGGCCTTGGAACGTTTACTACCTCCACATCAGAGACCATCGGACTCTCAGAGAACCTTAGTACCAAAAGGGCATATGGATTGATTTTTTTTTTTTTTAATTCCAGGCAAAACCTAATACGAGAATATTCCCTTCACAAAGGTTTGGCACATTTTTTTTCTCCCCGTGGATTGCATTCAAAGGTTCCCCCACCCCGCCAACCCTGGGGAGGCTGGGAGAAGACTCTTTTCCATTGGTATCCCTCTCCCGTCTGTGAGATCTGTTTTCTGAAACAGATCTGTTTTCTGTGAGATCTGAAATCCCTAGATTGAGGAAGATAGATTTAAAGAAATAAAATCAGCCAGGCTGGGCAACACATTGAGACCTCATTTCTACAAAAAATAAAAAAATTAGCCGGGCGTGGTGGCATGCATCCTGCAGTCCCAGCTACTCGTGAGGCTGAGGCAGGAGGATGGCTTGAGCCCAGGAGTTTCGGGGTTCTAGTGAGCTACGATCGTGCCACTGCACTCCAGCCTAGGTGACAGAGCAAGACCCTGTCTCAAAAACTAAAATAAAATGAAATGGGGAGGGCACATAACAAATAGTAATAGGAAGGATAATAAGATATAATAAGTATTTTATAAACTTGATAGCCCTCTAAAATAAATGTGAAACCTAGAGTTTGTTTTAAAATATGCCCTCTTTAAACCTGTTATAAACCATGCCTTAATTAATAACCTATTTATCTTGCCAGTAGCTATATATCTTTCTGTCAAGTTCTTTTTATATTGAGCTAACTTTCTGTCTAGCTACCTACCTACCTCCCATCTGTTTCTTCATTTATTTACAACGTGCTGTAGCCTGAAAGGAACACATATTGAACATAAAAAGTTTAAATAGAATAAAAAATCAGTGTGAATAGAAAAAGATGGAATAGTTTAATGGCACCAAATTACAAAAAAGCTACATGTCTATAAGCAGCCTTCACATTTAACTCTGAGATTTGAGATTTTTTTCATGTCCAAAGCCTAAAAAAAAAAAGGAAAAGGCTATAAGAATTACATTATTTACAAGATAAATGGAAACCAGCTGTTCAGGAAGAGTAAAGCATTTCTTGGCTCTTAGGTCTGAGAGAAATTTCTCCTTTGGGAGAAGGTAAGGTGGACAACATCCTTAAAAATATCTTTTTAGTAATAAAGTGGTGGTTTTCTTGTAGGTGTTGCTTGCGGTATTCACTTCCATTCAAGCTAGGGCCAACGCACCAAAGCGCAATTCAGTAAAAGTAATTAGGTGGGGGCTGAAACTACGTAGTTGAAGCACACAACTCTGAAATGCCTCCTTGGACTTAGGGTTAAAGTCAAGATGCAAGGACATCAGACAGGAGAGGACGTGTGCCCCCCTCCCATCCAGGTCCTCTAGCAGACATCACTAATCAGTTGTAGCATTTTATTCTTGATGAACCTGGATATATTCTCAGTTTCCTCAGATAGCTGTTAAAAACTAGACTTGGGTGTAAGATCACTTTGTGATCTTAGACATTCTAGAGGAACAAACAACCTGTACATCCTTTGAAACTTTCAATCAGGCCTTTGCTTAAAGATGGGTCAAGATATACTCTGAGAAGGGGGTGGACTGTAGGTATTTTGAACTTTTCATTCAAATCAAGTTATGTACTTAAAAATTTAGTTGTACAGAAGGTAGAAATGATATCCTTTTATGAGAATTAAGAAGCCTAACCTGGACTTAGATGAACAAACACCCCACATTTACATAAAGGGAGGCTTGTAGCCAAGAAGGGTATGATGACCATGCAGCTGTTGTCACTGCTGTGACTCGGATTTTCTGTTGAAAAGCAGTCAGATGATTGTGGGATGGTTGCACAACCCTTTGAATACACTGAAACCAATGAATTGTACACTTTCAATGGATGCCTTGTATATGAATTAGATCTCACTATATTTGTTAATAAAGCATTCAGAGATTTAGTTGTTCAAGAAATATTTTCCAATTTTTTCTCCAAAAAGCATAGGCTGCCATCATCTTTAGGCTTAGTATCAAAGTTCAAATTTGTGAATCACCATTATGATGAAAAGCTCTATGTGATTGTCACATGGTTGCTTGGTGTCAGTTCGGCCAAGTCTGTGAATAATAGTTTTATTTCTGGAATTCTCCTATTTGTAATCTCTTTATAATATTTATAGTTTGTACATTTTCTAATCAAGTATATCCTTTGCATATAATCTCTCAGCTGATAGAAAACAGTTTATATTTACAGATAAAGGCCCTGAAGTGGTTTCCTCAAGCTCTAATACCCAGTAGATATTAAAAACCTAAAATAGAACTTCAGTGTCCTGACTGCTCTTATCACCCATATAAGGGGGGAAATTATTTTGAAGGATACATTTCTTTCTCTATTATACACTAATTAACAAAAACTTTAGATTTCCCTTTCCGTTATAAATGCGGGAGAAAAAATTACCATATAAAAAAATTACCACATAGAAAGTTATCTTATGACCAAGGTATTAATTATATTCGGGACCTTGAATTTATTGTGTTATGGAAAAGGAGGATTTAATTAAAAATGAATTGATTTATTATGGAGGCTATGGGCTCTTAACTGTCATTATAGGGAAAGTTCAGGACTGGGACAGGGCTAGGCCAGTTTTACCATCTTCATGTTAAGGTTAATAAGCAGTATATGTCAGGACATAGCTGAGGGTGCAGCAAACCGTATTTCTTTTTAATAGCTTTATCGAGGTGTCATTCACATACCATACAATTCACCCAATTAAAATGTACAATTTAATGATTTTTAATAAATTATAGGGTTGCACCACTATCATTGCAATCCAATTGTAGAACATTTTCATCACCCCAAAAAAGAAACCCATCCCCATCCTCATTTCCCCCAACCCCTCCAGCCCTAGGCAACCGCTAATCTATGTTCTGTCTGTGTGGATTTGCCTGTTCTGGACATTTCATATAAATGGAATCATATGTAGCACATTTTATTTTAATACTTCAGGAAAATAGGGAATATTTGCAGAAACAACTAATAGTTGAGAAAACCCATTTTCTTCCATGTTGAAGTCTCAGTTGTGCGATAGGCAGTTGATGCCATTTAAATTTGGGGCAAAATTGAGATCATTATAGTTAGAAAAATCTTAATTCAGCGCAGCACTTCAGTTTAATCTTTTGTCTCTGTTGTGTCTGGAGATCTGTATTTGGAGAGGTTTGTATCTTTCACCAGTGGGTGTCAGCATCTGACTAAAGATGACTCTTAGAGCCACTTCTATAAATAACCTTGAAGCCAGTCTCCCAAAGGCAATAACAACAAACAACAGTATTAGAATTCTGCACTCATTGATGCGATCACCTTAGAGTAAAAACTTGTAACAAATCACATTAACCATGTATTATTTTTATCCTTAATGTAGCTTTAAAAGATCAAGATGTTATCACCTTTACTGAATTCGAACTCTGATTTTTTAAAAACGTATTTACTTGGAATTACTCATTTTGAGAGTTACATGATAGAGCCTGTGTTCTAAAGACTTGAGTGAGGAATGGATTCGAATTTTTATATAAGAATGTTTAATACCTTCTGCTACCAAATATAGAGATGTTAAGAAATGATGCTCTCATTAGCCTTGTCATTTGATTAGCCTTGTCACGGGTAATCAATTGCATTAGGCAATTAAATACTGAAACATTAGTTTAACAAGTTTTATGTTATGCTATTTTCATCTTCCATTCTTGTTGTAGGATATCTCCTAGGTAGTGAAGATTACTATTCCCACGAGCGCTGCACATTAATCAATGCTCTGAACGTCACACGATGCGCTCTTGATTTTCGAGATGGTGAAGAAGTTGCAACAGGATATAAGAATATGTATTCTACAAACGTATTTACCGAAAGGGCTACAGCTCTCATAACTAACCATCCACCAGAGAAGGTAAGCCTTGCTTCTTTACTGACATCAAAATCTTATTAAGTCAGCATCGCTTCAGGTGAATGTAGGAAAAGGCCACTGTTGTTCAGGGGAAAAAAAGCTAATAAATTCCAGGGAAGTCGTTTTCAAATTTTAGAGCACATCAGAATCAGCCTGGGAAGCATATTGAAAATGAAGATTCCTGGAGCCCACCTCCAAGTGTGTGATTTATTAGGTCTGGGAGAAATCCATATGTCAGCATTTTAAAGAAACTCTTAAAAGGTGATTCCGATGAGAGTGCTCCCCAGATCACACTTTGAGGAATATCATGTGTCTATAGTGTTCCAGTAGAAATACAGTTTTTAAATTTTGGTGCATGTGCTATGAGTGATTAGTAAAATGGCTCTTTTTTTTTTTTGATCGACTGATATATAAGATGAGGCTTTAGTATGGCAAACTTTTTGTTAAGTGATCCACAAATTTTGGGTTCAGGGCAAGTCCTCTAACTTTGTATTCCACCCTCCCACCCCAAGAATATTTGGCTATTCTAAATCTTTTGCATTCTCATGTTAATTTTAGAATCAGCTGGACAATTTCTACTCCCTGGCCCCCAGGCAAAAAGTGCATGCTTGGATTTAGATTTCATTGAATCCATAGACCAACTTGGAGAGAATGGATGTCTTAACAATATGAAGTTTTCCAATCTGTAAACTGGTTTACTGATGAGCTTGTTTTTCACATATGTGTACTGAATCCATTGTTTATGTGACGCGCCGAAATCTTTTGACTTATCTATAGGTAAAAATAGAAGAGAGTCTGTATGGCGTTTTGTCTCTGTTATGTCTAGAGATCCTTTATTTGGATTTTTGTTGTTGTTGTTGTTAACCTAGAGTTAACCTTATGAACTAAAGTTTAAGCTAAATTCTCTGAATTTAGCTTATATATGCTTTTGAAATGGGGTCAAATATTTGTGTTGTCAGACACTGGTCTCGAAATACGGCTTCACGAAGAACTGTATTAGTACACCCACAAAATTGGTACTTCAATGGGACCCTGACACAGCAAATTACAGCACGTGCAATGTTATCTGGTTCCTCCAATTTCCTGCACTTTGCCTCTTTCACAATTGCTGAAGGTTCTTGGTGTGGGTCTTAGAGTTTTTGCGTTGGAATACCTAAGGCTGGGTAATTTATAAAGAAAAGAGGTTTGTTTGGCTCACAGTTCCGTAGACTGCACAAGAAGCATGGCACCGGCATCTGCTTCTGGTGAGGGTTTCAGGGTCTGGTTTCCAGGAGCTTCCACTTAAGGAAGAAGGTGAAGGGGATGGAATAGGCAGATCACGTTGCAAGAGAGGGGGGAGGGGGAGAGAGAGAAAGAGAGAGAGAGAGGGAGAGGGAGAGGGAGAGAGGAGGAAGGTGTCAGGCTCCTTTTAACAACCAGCTCTCTCAGGAACTAAACAGAGCAAGAACTCACTCATTACCATGAGGACAGCACCAAGCCATTCATGAAGGATCCACCCCCATGACCCAAACATCTCCCACTGGGCCCCACCTCCAATATGGCGGATCAAATTTCTAATGAGGTTTGGAGGGTCAAATATCTGAACTATAGCAAGGTCACAGCATAGATTCTGGTTGACATACCTGTTGGGACTTAGTACGTGGCTGCTGACTCCTTTTTGGTTTCTTCCTGGCCCTCTTTGCCTACTCTAACTCAGCAGTGGGGATCTACCCTGGTGTTTGTCCTCAGCTCTGCCCCACTTTTGGCTTTTATCACCCTCACATGCTGCTATCTTGGAGCAACCATGCTTGTTGTGGGACATGAAGAGAAGGGAACATTCTCTCAAATACATAGAGGTTTTAAATCTAGATCTAAACAAACATACAGATAGTTAGAAAGATAGCCGCTAAGTAATTGGCTTAAGTTCTCAGTTTTCTTTTATATACTTGGCATTTCATAGATGCAGCTTAACACTTGAAGAACTAGGTAAGGTCTTAAGGGAACTGTGTATTATCCTTGAAGAGAGGCATCATTTCACACATAAGCAAACTGGCTTAGAGAAGTTAAGTAACCTGTTCAAGGTCACGGATCTATTGAGAGTCAGAATCAGAATTTAAACTCACGCTGTCTGACTCTAGATCTCATGCACTTAATCAGCCTCCCTACTTCACAGCTAATATCCAAGACCAGAGACTCTGAGTCCCAGCTCATGACTGGGCTTAGTGCTTTCAATCCTGACTGTATGTTAGAATCATCTGGGAAACTTGTAAGAAATACTGATGCCAGATATTGTGATCTATTGGTGTGAGGTAGGACCCCGTTGTTGGTGTTTCCTTGCCCCCACCCCCACGCCTACCCGTGATTTTGACCTGCAGCCACTATGGACACCCTGGGCAGTTAGGAGCATTCCACGATGGGCCATTCAGGGGCCCCCTCTCTCCAACACAGAGAGGCAAGCAGAAACCAGCTACCTTTTACAGACTCACAGTCTAACAATGCTTTAATCAAGCAACAACTGTAAGCTTCCCATAAAAAAAAAAAACCTCATTCTTATTAAGGGACAATAGAGTATTCTCTTACAGGGCTCTGGGAACATTAAGTAGATAAGAGGAAGCAGCTGGGGTGAAATAGTTCTTTGTGGGTGGGCTGTCATCCCCCCCCCCCCCCCCCCCCGTGGAGGGGAAAGCGCAGGAACTGAAGACAGTGGGGGCCCCCCTAAGAGCTTGCAAGCCGTGGAAGGAGTGGTGTCAGCGTGGTGCTGCTCACAGGTAACAGTTTGGAAATTGCCAGATGAGAGGCTGGTCATTTCCCTACAGCGTCTGAAACGTTCTGCAGCAGAATTCCCAGTATCCCCAAAGGGAAGTTTCAAGCGTAGACATAAACCAATGAAACAATCGCTAATCAAGTAGTAACCCAAGCATGTTTGTTGATGATAGCCGAGGCAGATGTTTACATTTTTGATTCTCAACAAAATGATGCATCTCCCCAGTTTGAGGAGCCGCACTTCTCATCAGTTTATCCTAATGTTTAACCTAATTCTGTGCTAATTTCTCACGTGCTATATATAGATTGTAACGTAGACAACTTGTTCTAAGATGAAAATCATTAGAGAAATGCACACGAAGCATCCACAAGTCAGCTTAAAATTTTGTCTATTTTAAACCCTTGAGGGGAAAGAAGCATATGGAGGTAGTTTGTAACTGGAACATGTTGATGCCGGACTCGGGGAGATGCTGCTGACGACCATTTCACATGTGTTACGAAGGCATGTCCTCTCTCACGTGTGTTAAGGCATGTCCTCTCTCCCATGTGTTACGAAGGCATGTCCTTTCTCACATGTGTTAAGAGGTCAGGTCCTTTCTCTTTTTCTGCAGGGTAATTCTCCATAGCAGAAACACTACAAAGTGCAAGCAACATATGCATAAAATACCTTCCTGTTAAAAATAGCCCCTCCATAGCACTGCACAGAATAAACATGAATGTTATCTCACATGCCTAATCTACTAGAAGCTTCCTAAAGAAAATGTTAATTTCTAGTGGTAGACTCTTATTTTTCCCTGACACAATTTGGGAAGGAATGTCTTAATTTGGAAGTCAAAGATAGAAAAATAATTTCAAAACTGACTCTATGCTTTTTTTTCCATTTATACTTTAAATTAGGAAAACATAGTAAAGAAATGAAAAATAAGGCTTTCTTCCTCACTGAAATAAGGTTTCTTAGCACAGTGAGGATATTTAGAGCATGTATCTTAGGAGCCATATGGCATACTAAGAAAGGGAACAGAAGCCTTACCAGCTTAAACACGAACATGGTAATCGTCTTAGGTAATAATGTCTTACTTTTATGTAATTCTTAAATATTCAGTCACGATTTCACATCTAGGATTCCATTTTTTTTATTCCTAGGGCACCTGAAAGGTTACAGTTAGGGTTGATATAAGGCTGAGACTGAGTTGATCAGGGATCTGGACCCAAGAAAAAGCAAGGGGAGATCAGGCTGTAGCCTAAACCCAGAGACAGACGGCGGTGGACTTCGGGCCCAGGACTCCAGTGTGGGAATCGGGCTGTCAGTAGGTTGGTGTGGACCAGCATGCCTCCAAAGGCCAAGGCATGGGAGGGCTGGAACTCACGTCAGTGGACATCTAGTAATAATGAGCGCAGCCCCAGGATGGCGGCTGCTTTGCTTTCAGCTGATGGTGAGCTGGGGCTCTGGTTTGCAGGACTGGGGAATTGGACCAAGCTGTTCTCAGGCAGGTCCCAGGACTAGTGGCTGCAGGTGGGGGGTCTTCTCTGTGGTTGGAGAACCCTGGCACCCTAGTTAATTGTTCTTTCCACTGAGTCACCATGTAGTACTAAATACACTCCTTTCTCTCTTTTTTTTTAATGTTAAAATAGTATAGAAATGCCTCCCATTCAGCCCTTTTGGGTATTGAGTTCTTTCACAAATAAAGTCTACCTTCTGAGTGCTAAAACTTTATCTTTTGCAGTGTGTGATGGAAATACCTACAATGAGTTGTGTTGGTCCTTACCTCCTGAAAAGGGCTGCACTACTCATCCCCTGCCTCCTCCTGGGGACCAAAGCCATGCTGAGTGTGCAGGGCTACCTGCCACACACTGAATAGCCCGCTGCTGCCGATGAGATGGGAAAAAAGATACCTTTTTTGTTCAAGGACTATCTTTATCTATACCGCGAAGTTGTTAGGCTCTGGTCAGCAGGGAGTGCAAGCCCTTCACATGGCCTGTGACGGTCACATGACAGGCTGGTCCTCACCCCTCAGAGGTTTTTTTCACTTCCTTTTCTCATGTATGCTCCTTATATTTGAATCTATAGAAGTCTGACTATTGGACTGATGGGGACTGCTGCAATTTTATATTTTTAACCCCTTAAGAGTGATAGTAATGTCTTTGACCACTAAGCAATAATTATTGGAAAGATTTTCAGATTATTTTTTGATATATTTAACAAAATGAGTGAAAGCTCTCCATACTGAATGTTTGTAGGACCCTTCAAGATAGTCTCAGAATAATTATTTCCCCTGGCACAGTTACGCAAACTCTATCCCACCACCTTCCCCAGCCATTGCTGTTAGGAATCAATTGTTGGCTGGGAATTACCTGCCCTCTCTCACCTTTCTTTCCTCTGCTGTGTGGGTTGCCATGTTGCCGCTAATGACCTGGATGAGAACATCTTCGACTTAAGCTGTGGGCTTCTTCTCTTGTTCCTCCCCTCTGCCCACTGTTGAGAGCCCAGACCAGGGTCACAAACTCTCATGTTTGCAAGGGTCAGGCTGCTAACCTGAGTAAGTGAAGCAGCTTGTGTAGAACAGTGGGAACATTCTAGAAAACTGGACTGCACTTGTGGGTGGGGCCACTGTTTCTCATACTCCAGCCTTTTGTTACCAGATAGAGTATGGACATGGAGTTGTTAGAAATTCTGATTTTTTCAAGAAAATGTGTGTAAAAGCAGATTTCCTTGTGATATTTCCTGATTTTTAAAACTTTATGAGGGCTGCAAAGTGTTGTGGCCTTCTGATTTGTAATCCTGTCCCCATGTGGACATTGGCTGGTGACTGGAGCTGGCTTGGTCTAGTGCCGAAGACCCTGACGGCTGCTCCCAGCACAGACCCGCACTGCACTGTTGGGTCAGAAACCCCAGCATGTCCTTCCATGCAGACATCTCAGCTGGGTCCTTCCTCACCACCCGGGCAGGGCATCTGCTGGGACGCCCTTCACCATGGGCTGCAGGAACACGGAAGTGTTCCCATGTGACTTATGCAGGTGGAGTAGAAAGTGCGTTTGTCGAAGGCAAGTGGAGGCAGAACTAATGCAGTGTTAGAAGTTGTAGTATAGACTTTTGGAGTGGGAATTTGGGATGTTTTCCCATGGAAATAACGTACAAATGAAGCACAAGTTCTACATCATCATTGTTTTCATTCCATCACCTACCTCCTTAGTTAAATAGGTTTAAAAGCGGTGACTTTATATTTAACAGCTATTTTTAACTTTTTGATTTTGAGAAAAACATAGTTCTAAGTTTCTAAGATCTAAACTACAAATAAACTTTTGGGCGTCTAGTTGAGTACTATAGATGGAAGCTCCTTACTCTATCACAGAGATGCATAATATATAATTTAAAATAACTTATAAACAATGAAGAATGAAATATAAGCGCCCCACTAAGTCTGCTCTCTAATCTTTTCCCATTCATTTATGAGATTTAAATGTCTCAAATACTTTAACAGAATTATGTATTTATTCCTGGGTTGGACCAAGTTGTCTCTTTGAGGGTTTTCAGCTCATTAAAGAATTCTATAGGTGCACAATGAAGAGGAAGCCTTCAGAAAGGCTCATTAAGGAGCCATTAAGGAGAGGCTGACCTGGACTATCACTAATGATAAATGCTGTAAATCGACGTAAGAAGGAAAATAGAATCAGTATATCACATTTCTTAGTTTCCAGGAATTAAATTGGTCATGTTTGTTCCTACATCAAAGACTAATATGGCATAGTGTTCACTCGTTTTCTCATAAAATATATCAAAAAATCCTAAACCTTTCTTAAAAGATGGGGACTTATTTTCAGCTAAAGCAAAAGCATCTGTTGGTACATATCCACATTGTAATACCGGGTTTTCCAAAGGAAATTGCTCTTCAGTTAATGTGTACTTGGGTAAGTCATGTAACCTTACTAAGCCTCAATTAACTCATCTGTAAAATGGATATAACATAGGGTGATTTGGGGTATTAAATGAGGTAGAGTGTGTAAATTATTGTCATCTAGTACACTGACAACATTTGATATATGGTTGCTATTAATATTATTGATGTTATTATTTGTTTGATTCAGGACTGTCTATGCCATTCTAGGACTCTTGGCTTTTATTTTTTATCTTTTATCTTGTGTCTTTTGTTATAGTTTTTAATATCTTTATAGAGACATAATTTACTCACCATAAAATTCACCCATTTAAAGCATACAGTCAATAATAAATTCACAGTTATGCTACCATCACCGCAGTCTAAGTTTAAAGCATTTTCATCGCCCCCAAACAAAGCTTGTACCTGTTACAGTCACACCGTTCCTCTCCCCCACAATTTCCTATAGCCCCAGCGAACCACTTCCTGTCTCTGTAGATTGCCTATTCTGGACATTTCATATAAATGAAATCACATAATATGTGGTCTTGTATGATTGAATCATTTCATTTAGCATAATGTTTTTGAGGTTTATGTATGTTGCAGCATGTATTATTCCTGTTATTGCCATATGTTGCTGAAAATATACCATATTTTGTTTATCCATTCATCACTCGATGGACATTTGAGTTGTTTCCACTTTTTGGCTATTATGAATAATGTTGCAATGAACATTCATACCAGTTTTCGTGTGGATATGTGCTTTCATTTCTCTAGGAATGGAAATGCTGGATTGTGTGGTCACTCTATGTTTGACAATTTTGGGAACTGCCAAACTGTTTTTTCAAAGTGGCTATATACACCATTTTACATTCCTACTAGCAATGAGTAGAGTTCCAATTTCTCCATTTCTTCACCAACACTTGTTATTTTCCATTTCTTAAATTTTAACCATCCTAACAGATGTGAAGCATTATCTCACTGTGGTTTTAATTTGCATTCCCCTGTCAATTAATGATGTTGACCATCTTTTCGTGTGCTTGTGAACATTTCTATATCTTTTTTTGAGAAATATCTATTCAAATTCTTTGCCCATTTTGTAGTTGGGTTAATTGTCTTTTATTATTGAGTTGTAAGAGTTCTTTATATATTCTGGATGTTAGTCCCTTATCACACATATGGTTCACAAATATTTTCAATGCATCCTGTAGGTTATCTTGATACTATTTTTATTAACTGATAAATTTGAACTTTCTTATCCTTCTACATTTAATGCTTCCATGCCTTCTTGACTGATTCGCACAAACTCTCTTCCTAGCCTCTGTTTCTCTACCTCGCGCTCCAGTCTGTCCACGAGCCCCTTCAGGTGCCTGAGGAATACCTGAAGCCATACGACTTTATCCAAGACAAGAACAGGCGTCACTATGCAGGAATGGTGTCCCTTATGGATGAAGCCGTGGGAAATGTCACTGCAGCCTTAAAAAGCCATGGGCTCTGGAACAATACGGTGTTCATCTTCTCCACAGGTAAGCCTGTCGATAGGAAAATCATCTCTTGGCAAAGCCTGGGACGTGGCATTCAATAAGCGGAATGAAGACAGATTGGAGCAGTTAGCATTTCCTTATTAAAATAAATGCTAAGTGCAATAGTGGAGACATGATAATAATGCATAGAAATATGTCTGAGGAAAAAGAATTATGGGCTTTCCCTCCTCTTCCTTCAGATATCAAAATATTCTGGGAGTGTGCTTGAAAACAAGCATTCGCTAACCTAGTGAATATGTGTGGACATCAGTCATACGCAGGGCCGCTGGGTGGCCAATGCCTGGAGTGGCTTGTCCTCAGCTCTCTCTACAGCCTGGGCATCGTCCATGGCTACAACTCTGCTGGCTAGGGGGGTCTTTGTGCCAGTGTAAATAGACAGACTGTGGCGTTATGAAGACAGTTAAGAAATGGAGCCATTTAAATCTAGGCTTGAGTCTCCAAGTTTAGATTTTTTCTTTTTGTATTAAAACTGTTTTCTAACAATAGAAGTCATACATATTGATTATAGAAAAAGCAGAAAAGAAGGGAAAAATACCCTCATAATTTCAGGACCCAGAGATAACTTTTGGAAATCATTTTTGTTATGGCAACGCCATTCTGATTCCTAATCTGTTATATATGTGATTCTTTTCCCTCTCATTAGGCACAGTGTTCTAAAATTATACCATGATGTACTTTCAGTGTAGATCTTTGTTTATTCATTGTGCTGAGTATTCAGAGAGCACTTTCAATCTGAAAGTGCAGATCCCTTGTTATGGGAAATTTCCTGGTATTATTTATTTTGGAATTGCTCAGCCCTTCATCACACCTTTATCCTAGTCTCTCTTTGCAGAACTCCTGTTATTTGAATATGAGATCAATCCTCTAATTTTCTTAGTGTTTTTTCTTTCCTATTTTCATTTTCCTTCTACTGTTTGGGAAATTTCCTTATCATTGTTTTGTAAACTTTCTATTGAATTTATTTCAATTACCGTGTTTTAATTACCAAGAACTCTGTCTTGTTTTCTGATAATTCCTTTTTTGAGAAGTTCTCTTTTTATTCTATAGATGTAATAAATTATTTTTCCAAAGCCTGTGCTCCTACACATTAATTTCATATATGTGAGTATGTATGTGGGTATATATATGCGTACATATGTACGCATATACATATTTTTTTTAAATATCATTATATTCTCAACATTGTCTCTCTTCCTTTTAAGCTCTTTTGTTTGTTTGTTTGTATCTTTGTTTTAGTCTGTCTTTCCTGTGGGTAGCTTTTTCAAATCCACAGTGATCCTTGGCTAAAATCTAAAAATTTGATTGGAAACTCCAAGTGTGAGGTCAGAGCTTTTCATCTGGTGAGTTTTACTGTAAAGTGACTGTGTAGGGGTGAGGTGACATGTTGGGGAATTAATCTTGGTATTCTACTCAGTTTTTTTGTTTTGTTTTTTTAAGAGTTGTTTTGCTTTGCTTTTAATAAAGCATGGTTATTGCATCTAGCATCTATTGAGCACCTGCTATGTACAGGACACAGTTCTGAGTGCTTTACATGAATTAGTTCAGTTAATCCTGACAATAACTAATTCTCTGAGGACTGTTATTATCTCTTCTTGCAGATGTGAGAACTGAAGCACAAAGACGCTAAGTAACTTGTCCAAGGTCATGCAGCCAGGCAGAGCCAGGCTTTAGTGTTTCTGGCTTCACTGCAGTATCCTGCCTCTGAGATGATGATCTTATGTTCTTACTGGGTCTCATGATATAGCAGAGCTTTCCCCACGGTGTCTGCAATATTGATCTACTGCGGAGACCCTGCGCATGTCCGGGGGTAGTGTCTACCCTGAGCAGCCTTATTCAGTTATTTTAGTGCTATCCAAATACTGTAATTTTCCAGGTATGCCCTTCTGTGAAAAAGATTAGATATAAGATAAAATTTGTTTCCCCCCCACAAAGCTTACCCTTCAGAAAAACGGGAGATATCTTATACTTTTCTGACAAGATCACTCATATCCTAGGAGTCCTTTTCAATTTACATTATTTTGAAGAGCCTAGTCTAGCATTTTGATCAGTGCTGGTTTTGACTGCCTATAGAGACCTCTAGAAAGATTCAATAAAAAAGGAGGCCAGGACATTTAACACTGATTTAGTAATTATTCCTGAGAAATGACCTCACAGTTGCAAGAATGAGAAGTCGTAAGTTTATAAAACAAGTCTTTGTTGTAGAGATCACAATTATACAATTTCAGGACAAATGATTTCTTGAAATGAAAGCATATATGGATTAATGTATCATACAGGGGCTAAAAAGTGCTCAAACAGAAGTGAAGATGGTAACTCTGGAAGACTTGTGTTGAATATCTCAAAGTGGCTCTTGTGACAACAAAGATACTGATGTCAAGAACTCATGGGAAGAAGTGGAATAAATTTTTTCATGATCGTGAGAATGGAAAAATATTTTAGAGTCAGTATTTTATTGTGCTATTTCAAATGTGCATGCATAATTATATTTTAAAACAGTTGACTATTTCATAAACATCTATAATATTTTATTTATTCAAGTTGGCAGAAATAATATTTGGAGCTTCTCACTGAGAAAATGGGGATTACCTTATAATAGAGTTGTCTTATATTCTGATACGATGTTAATGTTAGTAGATAATACTAATCTTGGACCATCTTTGTTTTCTGGGGCTAAATCCAACTTGATCATGGGTATGTATTTTTATTATCCTGCTGAATTCAGTTTGGTAGGGTTTTATTTAGGATTTTACGTCAATTCAGAAATGAAAGTGTGGTTGGTTGTTTCTTTTTTCTGTCAGATTTTGTTGTTTTGGTTATACTCACGTCATAAAATAATTCGGATGCTTTTTCCATCTTTTTCTATGCTCTGGAACAACTCGCAGAATGTTTGAAAGATTTCTCTGGTTAAGGGGGTTCCTGGAACCTTTTTTTAGAGGCATTTAAAAAATTATCTCCATAATTTATTTTTTTTGCTGAATTATATCTAGGTGTGAGTCTTTAAAATTGTTTTCAAATTAATTTTGTCTGAAATTTAGTGAGTCCTTTAACTGCATGCTGAGCTTATTATTCACTCCAGGAAGTTTTCCTTGTTCACACTTAAGTTCATTGCTTTTGTTCTGCTTGATTTATATTCCAAAAATATCTTTAATTAATAGGTTGACTCACTGATTCAGCTTTTCTCTCATCCATTTCAGCTGTCAGTCCTTTTTCTCAGCCTCTGGAGCTCCTCTGCATTACCGGTTAGACATTTCTGTAGCTTTAGTTCTGCTCTTTAGTATCTGCAGTGTAGACTAGTGTATGTTTATTGTACAATAAATACTGATTGTGTTTTTAGTTTTTTTGCAGTCCTTTCTTGGCCGCCATCAGTTCCCTTTTCTTCTAGTCTTGTTGGTATAATAATGACCACTGTTTATTAAATACTGACTGCTTGCCCGCGCCCTGTTCTGGTGCTTTTCCTATGCTTTATCGCACATGTTCTAAGCATTAAAGCTCAGAGTAAACTTGCGAGATAGGTTTCTGGATCCCCATTTACCGACGAAGAAATGCAAACTTCTTTAACCACTTAAAGAAGTTAAGTGATTGGCCCAAAGCCACACATCTAACAAACGAAAGCGCCAGAATTCAAACCCAGATCTACTTGAGGTCAAGACCTAATTACCCTAATCATTTGTTTTTCTACCACTCATCTTCTTTTCCTTTTATCTCATCCCAGTGTCCTTCATTTCTTCTTTTGGTTTTCTACACATCTGTTCACAGAACCCACCCTTTCCATGGATCTTTCTGAACAGATAGAACTTTCCTAAAATATTTTTATATGAAATCATTACCAGCTACATACTCTTCCTCTGAGTACAGGCAATGAAGGATCTGCCCACACAGAGTGTGGGGCCATCTCCTGGCCTTGGGTCACCGTTTCCTAGTTAATTCCTTCCCAGATCTGTAGCTCGAGGTCAGGCTGATGCACACAACTCACTGAGGTGGCTTTTAGGCATTAAATTGGCCTGTAGTCTATTGACCCTGATTGACCTAGTTCTGTTTTCTTCTCTTTTGGCTATATGGTTCTTTGACAGGCTAAAAGAACCCCAGTGTACAGTTACCAGACTCTTCCATCTCCTTACCTTCAGGGTATTACTTTGGGGGACATTACCCAGGACGTTACCCAAACAGTGTGCCCACTGCCAGACTCTTCTTCTGTCCTCTGTCTTCTGGGAGCTGGTCTCTAACTGCATAAACAAGTTGAGGAGATAATAATTTTTGAGTTATGTCAAAAATTATCACCATCCCACTCTCCAGCTGTCTTCCTGCCTCCTTTCAGGTAGGAGATAGCTCTGTGTCATGAGGCAAAGCCAGGCAGGTCAGCCCTTGTTTCCTCCGTCTAGCTTCTTTGGCTTATATAGTCTATGGCAGGGGTGGGGAACCTTTTCATGTTGGAGGCTGCATTAATTTAGCTGTAATCAAGTAAGGCTACATTCAAGAAACTTCAATTAATTATACTTAAAAATGTATATTATTTTGTAAAAATCTAACTACCATGTACTTAATCATTTCAAAAAATTAAAACTATTTGTTAATTTTAAAGTTAACTAACCTTTTAACGACTTTGTTCTGTCTGCTGTTTGTTGGAAAGTTGAATCTTTGGTTGCAGCATGGAGGTCCACAGTGTCAGTTGATCCTATAAATGGGTATCAGTCATTTGTGACTTTAAGGGTGTCTTGATTTGGGTGAGGTAGGAGAATGTAGATTTGCAGCAATAAGTGATTGAAAAGCAAGAAAGCATTTTTCAGGCATGTTGCCAAAGGCATGGGTATTCTACTGCATCTTTCCATATTTCAGTTGGATCTTTCTTAGCATCAAACAACGACTTCAAAATGTCATCTACTAAGGGCTCAATCAATTCCATCTGTAGTCCTTTACATGCCTTGGCGAGATCGGCTAGGAGAGGCCAAAATGCTAATTTCAGTGTGATGTCATGATTCTGAAAGTCAGTGAACCTTTCATTGTATTCTCCAATTAATAGGTCTATAACAGCTGCGTATTCTTCAAATGATTCACATACGTCATCCTGCTCGTCAGTGACCTTTGCTAACTGGAGAAAATGCTCATCAAAAATTTCCTTTTGAAGAAGTATTTTGAAAAAAGATAGCTTTTTTTCTAAACGCTTGGATTTTTGGCCACATATCATATATTGACTTATAATAGTTTTACCTTGCAAAGAAATATTCAAGTTGTTTTGATTTGACATATCACACAGAAATGCTGCATTCCTACAGAAATCTTCTTTCAATAATTCACATTGCTGATTCTGCTCTTCATAAAATTTAACTGTCTGTTCTCACAGAGATAAAATTTTGGCAACCCCCTGTCCCTGCGATAGCCAACACACTTTAGAATGCTATGACAAATCCACACTGAATACCTCATCATTCAACTCTAGCATGTTACAAAACTGATAATACCATGTTGCATTTGCATGAGTATAGTTAACAATACTTATAACTTGTTGCAAAGTGTCACTTAAAATAGTGGCTTTAGCATAGAGATTTTGCTGATGCAAGATAACAATGAAAAGAAATGAGCATCTGGATCTGTTAATACTTTTTTTAATCTGCGCGATAAGCTCTTCATGTTTTCCTGTCATGGAAGGTGCATTGTCTGTACATACACTCACTAAATTTACCAAATTCAGTCCAACTTCACTTTTATCTTGAAAGTTGTTGAGGATATCTATTCCCCATGTTCTGTTCGTAAGAGTGCCCAAAGCGAGTAACTCTTCGTAGCAAAGAAAATCTTCTGTTATGACACAAATGAAGTATAAAACCTGCACCAAGTCAGTAGTCTATCAGTTGATTCATCCAAAGTGATTGAATAATATGTATTTTCCTTTTGAAATATTACATGAAGTTGTTCTGGTAAGTTGAAGGCTAATTCATGTTGCCGATCAGTTATGGTTCTCCTTGAAAGAGGCAGTTGTTTGTACTTTGAAACGTTATTGGGGTCTAAGCATCCTACAACTTCAATAATGCATTCTTTCACAATTTCTACAGCACTGAATCGCTTCCCTTTTTCCCCAAGTATATAAACTCCTTTATAAGTTGCTTCGGAGGCATTATTTTGGGGTCTTATTGCTACTTGAAAGAATTGTCTTTGCTTTTGCTTTTCATCTTTTAGTTTCTGTAATACAACCTTTCTTGCCTCTCCAATTTAAAATATCTGTGGTCCTTAAGAGTGTTATAATGCTGATGAGCATTGAATTTCTTTAATATTGATATTGCAGTATCACAAAGCAAGCAAATCATCTTATCTTTAGCAGAAACAAGATAATATTGCAATTCCCAGTCCTCATTAAAAAATCTGTTTTCTTCCTTCAATGTTCTCTTGGTCTTCTTTGACATGATGGGCTGTTAAGCAGACAGAATTAAAAAATAGTGTTGAGCTGTGCAACAATTCACAAATTCCACTTCAAACAGAAACACAGTGCACCATTGTCAAAATCTGATAACAGATTGGCATACTCGACCCCCATAAACTCTCACCAACCAGCTTCGTGGGGTAGTGGCACCAGTCAGGCTGGGAAAATTAGAACTAAGTCTTGAGCACAGCAGCTGTCAATTTAGCCCTACGGCTGACTAATGTTCTAATTGTGCTGGTCAATCTGGGAGGATTCACCTATGGATTCATAGTCCACTTGAGACTGGGAGCAGGGAGCATTTAGAAATGTGCGGAAATGGTTTTGGTTGTCACAGTGACTTGAGGGCAAAGTTGCCACTTAGTGAACAGGCACCTGCAATGTTCAGGCTTGTTCTGCACAATGGAGAAGTGTTCTGCTCCAGACATGAGCAGCACCACCATTGAGGAACACTGACTGGATCCTGTTCAACAGCACGTTTCTGCTTAGAGATGAATAGAGTAGTTTATGGCAGCACCTAAACTTTTAACATTTATGACCTGAGCTTTCATAATATTATTTGTAACTTAATATCTCAAATGGAGTTAATAAAGAATCTCAACTAATTCTTCTAAATCGTATGTCCCTTTCTCCCTTACATATAGAATTCCCTTCAAAACTGGTAGCTGGCAAAGGGAGAGCTCCTTCAAGGTTTTAAATGTACTTATGCAATTGGCAGACTTATTAAAATATTATAGAAACTCTCTGCCAAGAACAAAGTAATATGACTGCTAGCAAACCAGTCTCACTAGGTTCTTCAAACATTTAAATGACTTTCTGACAAAGCTAAAGGAAAGCCATTAAATGAATAAATCAAATAGTATGTCTGCACTGTCTTTTTCTATGCAATTATGCATTTATTTAGCACATCTCTCATAGAGGGAAATAACAACACATGGCTCAAAACTGTGAGACTAGAATGATCCTTTCTATAGTCAGTCATTAATCCACGCTACCTCTTTAGATTTTTACCTGTTAATGTCCATACGGAGAACATGTTGAATCACTTTAAAATTTATTAGTATAGGTACTAATTTGTTGATTATTTTATGAAGTGAAAATAATAACCAATACATTTTACTGAACAGCCACTCTGATTTGGATTTGGCGTCTCCTTTGGGTGAGTTACAGAGCAGAGTTTCCAGGGTTGAGGATGGTGGTCCTGTCTCCCCCTTTGTCTCTGGCTGTCCTCAGGGATATGTCTCCCTCAGGCACTCCCGATGCTTCCTGTGGAACAGGCAGAATGGACAGGTCTCATGCCAAGGAACCACGATGGTGGGGAAGCTGGTTTTCCATCTTAATCTCACTTTTTCCAGTGTAGAAACTATGAGTCGGGGGAAAATTTCTGTGCGCTTGGTGCTGGGCAGGATGGGGGCAGGGACGTCACAGATAAGGTCATCTGATTCTCTGACTGTGTGCTTGGAGTTTTTTCACTTCTCTGTGGCCCCAGGAACCGACTCATCCTCATATTTGAGTTCAAGGATGTTGCTGGTGATAATCTCGGCACTGGATATTTGTTTTCTGTTTTCTGTGTTGGGGAGAGAAGACTGCTCGCTTCTGTGCCACCATTTTGGAGCCAGAAGTTCCAGATTCAATAATCAATGCATTTTACAGACCTCCCACCCCCAAACAGTCTTGCATTTGTATTCTCTGTGACAAACCATTGAATTCAAAATTCCAGAGTCTAAGGCAAAAATGCCTCTCAATCCCTAGGCTTATCAGATTTTCAATGTTTTATTATATTGCTTAATATGTGCTGTAATATATGTCTTGTTGATATTCTGAATTTGTAGCAGGAGAAACATGAAGTAATCATCATTTTCACACTTCTGTGAGAGGACAGCACTGTGGCCTTTCTCTGAGTTTATAATTAATGGAAGATGTATATTGAACTGAGCGTATTTATTGACTAAATTGCAAGAAGCTTTCCAATTTGTTTGGGTTCACTTTCTCCTCTGCTTTTGCCTTCCATTTTAAAGGTCACATCTAAAATGAATCCATTTCTTATATTGTACACTCCTCTCAGAACTCACTGGAGCCAAAATTCCCTGTGAGGCCAGAGGAACGTTATGTTGGACAGGCTGCCCTGGAGGATGAAGCGAGATGGAATGTAGATTCTGAATAGAAATAATCACCTGGAAATCACAGCCGCAGCAAGAGGAAGGGGCTAAAATAACATCAGGTCACCACAAGCTGGAAATACATATATTACATGGCATCTCATCTGGTACCCACATCTGCTGTCTCCTGCAGCAGTCTGAGCAAATATTTAAAGATGTAAAATATATAGAGACAGACTAATTGTTAATGTGTGTCTGTGAACTCTGCAAACAAATGTGATTGAATGTGTTATTGTTAGGACTCCCACGTGGACAAGTAGCTAGGTGAGCCCTGTCTTAGCATAAAGACCTAGGCAGGGCTTTTCAGACCTCAAGATTCTGCTGAGTAGAGATGAGCAGAATAAATAATGAACTAATTAGAAGGCATCTGTGAGACCCACAGGCTTTGGGAAACCTCTTGAGATGTATGAGCATGGCAGGTTCTTATGTGAGCAGAGGTTTGTTCATTTTGATTAAATCAAGTTAAAGGAAACTTGACCTTTTGTATCACACCTATCTACCACCCCTCCTTTTTAAAAGAGTTCATCTGATCTAAGACAGGTCATCTAAGATGATCATTTTAAAAAGAATTCCTCATGGTTTTTGGGACACAAATGCTAAAAAAGATCTAAGATGATCTAAGATCTTAGAGATGATCTAAGGTGATCTAAGATCATCTAATCTTAGAAAAACATCAAGACCCAGAGAGGGACTGGTTTTGTAGCACTTAGGGGGCAGACCTCCCGGGTATAACACTCAACTCTCATATTTTGTTACTTAGGCAATCTTGGACAAGATACTTGAACTTTTGGTGCCTCAGTTTCTTTATCTGTAAAATGTAGATAAAAATTATATCTACGTGATAGGACTGTTGGGATTGCAACAGCTGCCTGCACACAATAAATGCTTTATTGTTGTTAGGTTGTGGGATATAACAATAGCTAAATGGCTAGAGGCCAAACCATTTTCAGCCTTTGGTCTCAAGTTTGCTTTTTGTTTGTTTTGGTCCTTATTTTGTCCCATATGGCTTCTATTTCATCCGATGGCTCTCATCAGGCCATTTGCGAATACCTATGGCCATTCATCACTCTCATTCATTCACTCACTCTCAGCTGCATGCCTCTCTGGGCCATACTCTCTGCGGAGCCCTGGGAAACAGCAGGGAACCAGGCTGACCATCCACAGGAGAAAGTGGTTTATTTCCTAATTCAGCAGTCTGTTAGTGGGCGTCAGGAATGTCAGGAATCCTCCTTTTTCAACTGAAGATGGTTAGCAGTCTGCAGCAATTATTACAACAAACTTTTTGCTTACATTTTTTAGCATTTGTGTCCCAAAAACCATGAGGAATTCTTTTTAAAAGCAGTCTTTTGTTTTAAAGTTTGATTACTGAGAATATAATATGTTTTGAGAACCTTATTGCTTCCTCTGATACTTTCTTTTCTTCATATTTCTTCTATTCTTTGTTATGTTTAAATTGAAAGGTGATTTATCATGGAAGCTACTGGATGTATTTTGTAGTTGTTGCACCATTAATTATTAAGGTAGTGAAGTTTAAATTCTGCTTTTAATTATCTCCTTTTTTTGGAAAAGTTTATGACCTAAAGGACATTAAATAAGCAAAAATTGAATGTGATTCTTTTTTAAAATTTTCTCAATAGATTTAAGGGATACAAGCGGTTTCTGTTACTTGGATATATTGTGTAGGTGGTGAAGTCTGAGCTCTTAATGTACCCATCACCCAAAAAGTGTACATTGTATCCAATAGGTAATTTTTCTTCCCTCACCCCCTCTCAGCCTCCCCCTCCTGAGTCTCCAATGCCCATTATGTCTCTCTGTATGACCATGCAGACCCATAGCCTAGCTCCCACTTGTAAGTGAGACCATGTGGTATTTGGTTTTCCATTCCTGAGTTACTTCACTTAGGATGAATGTGATTCTTCAAGACCATTTTGTTTAATGTCATGAATGCTATTTTACCAAATACTACTAGAAAAATTGAAATTATATAATCTATTTTGTCTTATATTATTTAACTTTTATAAATACTTATGGTTTCATAAGCATATAAGGTTATTCCTAAAGTTACTTATTGCTATACTTTCTCTTTTATTAACTGTTTATTCATTTTTCTATTTTTTAACTATTTAAAGTTCTTAAGTATATATATTATAATATTAGCAATCATATATATTAGTTCTTAAATATATAACATTATAATATTAGCAAACAGTTAACCGTTGACGACTGAAGTATTTTACTCTGAAAATAATAAATATTTATACTGGGTTAGGATTTTAACATATAAAGCAAAGCACATAGGATTTTTGGTTTTTTTTCTGACTCAAAATGACATTGAGAATGCATATCTATATTTGAAAGAGACTACTCAGATATCAATAATGCCAAGTATGCTCCTTTTTTTTTTACTGATATAGTGACACTGATTAGCTATGATGGTAAACTACACCTCATACCATTATTGATCATGCTTAAGTTCAAGGGTGCCAGAAATGACATTAAAGTAGGCATTGGGCTATTTGGTCTTTTAGGGGCTAATGCAGAAGCCGAGTGACAGATCTGATTGCCTATCGGGGTCAAATCCATATTTACTACGTATTTTTTTACTCTAACACATTAGTAATTCTTTTTTATTCTCCCATTTCAGATGCTCAGTCCACTTTAAAAAGGCTTTTAAAAATCCACTGGCGTACACATGGAATATGTGCAAATTTTCTGCTTGTTCTTAATCTTCTGATTTGAACTCGATTTGCAATGTTAACCCAAAATGTTCCTAACAAATTTCTTATCCAGAGCCTCAATGTCATTTAATTTCTGTGCCATAATGATTTATTATTTTTGTTTAAATAATATAAAATATTCTACTTTGTATATGGCAGCACTAAATTTACCTATTTGGGGAATATAGTTCAATTATTTTTATTATTTAATGGAAATTTAGTGCTCTAGTTTCCTATTGCTGCCATATAACAAATTATCACAAAACTTAGCAGCTTTAAATAAGACAAATGTATTTTCTTACAGTTCTTCGGGTCAGGAGTCCAACACAGGTCTCACCAAGATAAAATCAAGGTGCTGGATGTGAGGGCGATCTGGTTGTGACGTCTGTCACCCCATTGATGGCAAGGGTTGATTTGGCTGATCTGGCTGGCTAGGCGGGTGGCCCCTTCCTCCCTCACCGCACCGTGTGTGTCCCTCCCCCTCCCAAAGCACGACCTTCCCGGATAAAGGAGGACCATTCGTCTTCGGTCAAGGGTATATGAGTAGCCGTGCTCCCCTGTTAGAACCTCCAAACAAGCTCTCAAAATCAAGGTGTCAGCAAGGCCGCATTCCCTTCTGAAGGCTCTAGGGGAGGATCTGTTCCTTCTTATTTGGGTTATTATCAGAATTCAATTCCTTGTGGTTGTAGGACTGAGATCCCCATTTTCTTGCTGGCTGTTAGCTGAGGGCTGTTTCTACCTTCTAGTGGCTGCTCCTTCTCTAGGAAGAAGAGAAGACTCTCTTCTTCTTCCATCTTCAGAGCCTTCAACAGTGGATTGAGCCCCCCTCATGTTCTGAATTTCTCCACCTTTTTCTTCTCTCTCATTTCTCTGATCTTTGGGGCCATAATTCTACTTACCACATACAGTCACTCTGGAATGATGGACAATTTTCAGTATTCTTTCTGATCATCTCCCATCCTCTACTACTACTGTTCCTGGGAAAACTATTCACCACAAACACGGATGGTCATACTGATACTTTTGTGGTGGCACTAGTGTCCCCCGCCCACAGGGCAGAGGGCTCAGCTGACTGCTCTGAAAAACAGATGGTGGTGACTCCATTATCACCATTTACCTCCTCAAGAAAAGCTATTGTTGCAGGCCCAGGACCTCTGAATGATAAGGATAATTAACTGTTTAAAACATCTTCACTTGTGAGTGACTGTGAAGATAAGAACAACTTAGAACAAAGAGATGCTTTTAATGGGGATTATACCTCAGAGCCTTTGAAACTTGAGGAGGGGCTGGCTCTAGTTTCCTCTGAAATTCATGGAATGATTTCTTCTACTTAGGAATTTTGTTGTACATCCTGAAAAATACACAGGAACCTCTAAATGATTATAAAGATTGAGTTCTCCAATCCACAGCTACGCATTTGACACCCTGGAAACATGCATTAATACTTTTTCATAAAATAAAACCTCAACTTACTTGTATTTATTGAGCACCTTCTGTGTAATGAGCAATGCACTCATCTCTGTGTTTACACACACATAAAAGTTCTAGGTTCTGCTTTCGAGAACTTACATTCTCATCTGAGCAGTAAGACTGGCTGTCTGACCCAGTCGTGAATAGTGCAAGGCTTGATACAACTAAGTTCTGGGTGGCGTGGCAATGACAGTGACAGCAGGTGCTATAGCATTTCCTAGAAGACAGGGGAAATATGAGCGGGGGTAGCATGGGAAGACTTCGCGGAGGGGGTGGGATTTGAGCTGGAAGTGGAAGGATGCCTAGAGTTTGGATAGGCAGAGGGAGAGAGAAGGGTCCATTCCAGACGCCTCTACGAAGAAGATGATGATGATAATGATGATAGGAACAGCCAATAATTCAAGAGCACTTGCTATATCCTAGGCATTGGGCCAAGTATTTTACATGTGTCAACCCATTTAATAGGTAGGTACTGCTGTTGTCCCCAGTTCCTAGACGAAGAAATAGGTGCTTGGAGAGAAATGTAACTTGTTCCGGTCATGCATAGCACTGCAGGGGTGGAATCAAACTCAGGCCTGTCTGATTTCACAGCCAAGCTAGTAACCACTGTGTCAGAGGCCGTGATCCCGAAGGGGAACACAGGGCAGCTCAGAGCATGGTACCCACATAGACGAAGTCTGGATCAGCAGAGTTCTGGAAAGATAGAGCTGGAAAGGAATTTTAGAGACAATTCCCATATAATCTTTTCATTTTAAAAATGAGGAAACAGAGGCCTATACAGGCTAAGTGATTGACTGATTTCAGAATGAGACTTAGCCTGTCTCTTGCTCTAACCCCGAGTTCCTGCCCCTCCACCCCACCACAGCTGGGTGAGTCCATCTGATAATGCTGCGGAAATGTTAGAGTCGTCCTGGTGGTGCCAGAATACAGCTGGGGGCTGTTAGTCACCTGGGAGGTAAAGCAATATCTTTTATAAATCCCCCTGGGAATGGATTCCACATGGGAGAAAGAGCTCACTGAATTTCAACTGAAACAAAGAGCCGTTTGAGTGCTCGTGACATATTGACTGCAATATGTCTTTTTGATATACATGCAGCCATCTTTAAGAATTGGGTAAAGATCAGCGTAGAAAAAACTGTATTTACCAATGATGTGGAAACATCACTCTTTATAAAATTTCATTATTCTCTTGCAGCTTTCATTATACCCCCCACCCCAACTGGTGGTGAAATGGGCTGATTGCGTTTTTATCTTTCTCCACTTTTTCTCTTCTTCCAGTGGAAATATGAGCGACCAGTGAGATGGTCAGAGGAAGCTGGAGGCAGAAAGCGGGGACCAAATGAGGAATATGAGTTTATGAACCAGCAGAAAGTAGATTGCGTGGCAGGTGTTTTGGGGCTGGAATCTTTTTAACATTGTCATTAGTAATAGACGCAAGACACAACTTTAGGTTTCCAAGGGGACACCTGTATCATCAGTTGGAAACAAAAGCTGTGCCTTGTTTATACTCATTTCTTCTAGAATGTAAAAATAAGGATTCTACTCTAGTAGTATTATTAAGAAAAAAATAGCTACTGAAGAACCAAAGCAGTCTAATTCTTTCCCATTTTCCTCTCCTCTGTGGGGTTCTCCTTGAGGGCAGTGGTGACTGCCGTGCACATGTGTGGAATATACTTGTAACAAGGCATTTGCTCCAAAAAATAAGAGAGTTCCAGGGCTAGCTTTTGTGGGTATTCTGTCCCAGATGCCTCTCCACTTTGGGTTTATACAAAGATTGCTGTGGTTTTCTGACTTGGTTTGAGGCCCTCCCTTAGTCAGCTGAGGAAAGACTGCAGTCTCGTTCCTCCCCAGGAGTTTATCAGAGACTTGCTCCTCCGAGGAGGGCCTGGGAACGCGGTGCCTGAGCTCTTGGCAGGAGACCATCCTGCTGTGCTTGGCCTCAAACAGGCTGCGCTTGTCCTTTGCTTTCAGAAGCATGAGTTCGCCCCACCAGGTCTAAAAACAAGAAGAAAAATATATTGAAAAAATCCCCGTCGCTTCCCTTGCTGACTTTGGCAGTTAGGTACAAAGCATCAGCAAAACCTTGTATATAGAAATTCTGCCTTCCAGGCTTGTTCCCTTCTTACAGAACAATCCTTAACCTTGTAGGGCTCTTTTTTCCTGTTTTCTTAATGAGAAAATATTTCAGAGATTATTGGCACCACAGGTTTATTCCTTTCCGGTGGTTTTCACTTTTAACCAACTATAATCTTTATGATCTCTTTTGTATTTTTCTTTCCCAATATGGGCCACATCTAATCTGCCTCTCTTAGGATGACTATTCAAAGAGCAGTGTCTTTTCTTTTTCTTTCTTTGATTTTTTTAAATCCTTTCCATCCCAGAGCACTTTTACAATTGTGTGTGTGTGTGTGTGTATGTATATAATTTTAAATAAGTATTGTTTTAAAAAATTTAACCAACATTAAAAATGACATCTACTGCTGCGAAAGCTACCAAAAAAGTTATGTATCTGTCCTCAAAACAGCCTGTGATCTGGTGACATGTTCAGACACACACCAATTAGTCAAAAGTATAAAAGAAGTGGGGGTAGTGGGTGAAGGAGGTGCTCTGTTTGGACTGACAATGCTGGTGGTATGATGGCATTTTAAAGTCCCACTTTGGTGTCCCATTTGTGGTAGAAGGTCCTTCTCAAGTACAGAGACAATAACACAGGCTGAATGGTGGGGTCCGATGAAAACCCAGTCCCCAAAAACGCCTTGTGTACAGTACATGCAGCTCACATCTGTGAGTCCCGGAGGGAGTGGCTTGATTGGTATCTGTGGCAAGTGTGGTCATCAGGCTGTTACCAGATAAGGTCAGCTGACCACTCATCATTTTCTTTTTGGTAACAAGAATTAGTTAACAGGCTGGGCGCGGTGGCTCACGCCTGTAATCCTAACACTCTGGGAGGCCGAGGCGGCTGGATTGCTTGAGCTCAGGAGTTTGAGACCAGCCTGAGCAAGAGTGAGACCCTGTCTCTACTAAAAATAGAAAGAAATTAGCTGGACAATTAAAATATATATATAGAAAAAAATCAGCCGGGCATGGTGGCGCGTGCCTGCAGTCCCAGCTACTTGGGAGGCTGAGGCAGGAGGATCGCTTGAGCCCAGGAGTTTGAGGTTGCTGTGAGCTAGGCTGACGCCTCAGCACTCACTGTAGCCCGGGCAACAGAGTGAGACTCTGTCTCAAAAAAAAAAAAAAAAAAAAAGGATTTGTTAACAAGCGTGACTCTAACAAGCATGACTCTGTATTTTATTTCAGACAACGTATTGGTCCTGGGGAGATCCGAAGCTAAGTAAGATATGGACTCCTGTCTTAAAGAACACCTAGCATGGTGGTGGTGGTCTTTCATTCAGTGTGAGGCATAAGTATCAGATTCCCCTGGGGGTCGGAGGGGGCCAGGCAAGTGTACGATGTGGAAAAGGCCTTTCCCATGTCTGAGACCATGATCCATCCCTTGGAAGGGCTGTGTTTATTCCCTGACCTCCAGGCTAAAAATCGCTTAGTGTAAGGAGAAATGTTACTGACAGGAGTGTGAACGGTAAAGAGGGGAACCAAAAATTATGTTGGGCCGCTAGTCTAGCCCAGTGCCAGGCAAAGAACTCAGGGACTGTCTCAGGTGCAGGAGTGTGCATGGTTTCTAGAGTCACGCACACACCTGCACGGGCCACAGTTTCAGGCCAGAATAGAAAGATGAAGTTTGGAGGGGAGAGGGGTCCTTGCGGGGGGCTTCCCAGGGCAGATGGGTGTGAATTAAACTGTGCTGGAAGGATTGCTGAGACGTGGGTAGGTGAATAGACACCGAGAGCAGGACAGGTCGGGCATGCACAGTGGCGCGCACACGCATGTGGGAAGAGGAAAGCAAAGGTGTGTTCTGGGCACGGCGCCTTCCCATTGGTGTTCACAGGCGCACAAAACCGCAGGAGAAGCAGGGCGCATCTTCCTGAAATGTTCATTTCGCTTGAACGTAGAAGAGGGAAAATTAAGAAATTTAACTGGTTAATAATTTAAAACATTTTAATATTAAAACAAGGGCAAATTATGGAACAGAATGCAGTTAATTTCATGGATGTTTTTCAAGTTCAAAATCTCAAGTTTGTACTCTTTTCTTTTGATTCTTTGATAAAAGAATTTAAAATTCTTTAAAGGAGATCAACTCCATTCTTTCATTCACAAAAATAGCAAAAACAAATGGGGATCAGAATCCCCCCCTCGCCATCCATCGGTACTTGGATCGGGAGGCACAGGCTGTGGCTCCTCTTAATTCCCGTGGAGGCGGCACCTGGCAGGACTTGGCTGGGCTGAGACGCCCCAGCTGGAGGCCCAGGAACTTTGTACTCATCACACTTGTCCTGTGCTCACTGACACCGCAGATTCTGGATGGCAAATCTTGATGGTGGCTAGTGTGGCTCTCCCTAAAGGATGTGCCTCTGTCCCACATGACAGACATGAAGCGTCCCTGCGCACTCCTGCTGAGGATGCAGAGAGGCCTGGCTGCCTTGGTCTCCCAGGATAACGAAATTAAGGGTCTTCAGAAGCACCTCCTGAGTCTTCAGTTTCCTCTCCTTTCTCCCCCACTGGTCCTGAGCATGCCATTCCTCTCCTCCGGCCCCTCAGGCCCCCTGCCGTCCCCAGGTCCTTGCCTCTTGTTATTCCTTTGTGTTCAGCAAGTTTGGGTTGTGAATCATTAGGTAACTGAGATAACAGGTTCTGTTTTTCCTAGACAGAGACAAACCCCTCCTTTTCAAAGCTGTCTTTGGCCTTTTCTCAGCTTGGAGAAGGCCGCATGCAGCCGGAACCAAGCTAGCATGGCGACAGAGGCTAGCCAGAGGCAGAATAGTTTGATGCCTCTAGATCTTTCTTTACCATCTCTGTTTTAATTTTTGTGCTTTCTGGTATGTGTTGGATTGACTTTAAGATTTTCTTTGTTAGAACACCAAACTCTGCCCAGTGTTATAAATAGTGTTCTTGTACCATAGTCATCCACTCACAAGTTAAAGGAATTAAGAAAATGACAAGAACTCGTTAATCCAATACTAAATAGTGCCTTGGGCTTCATTATTCAGGGGAGAAAAGGGGCCTGGGTCTGTGCCATCAAACAGGTGGCCACTTAGCCATACATGGCTATTGAGCATTTGAAATGTGCCAAAGTTGAATTGAGATGTGCTACAAGGGTAAAATACTGAATTTCAAAGATTCAATATGAAAAAATGAAAAATCATATCTCAATAACTTTGTATATTAATTGCATGTTGAAATGGTAATATTTATTGATATACTAAGTTGAATAAGACATTATTATTTTAATTTCAATGGTTTTTTTAATCTTTTTAAAATTTGGCCACTAGAAATTTTTAAATTGTATTTAAATATTGCATTATATTTCTATTGGACAGTGCTACTTTAGATTGTAGCTGCATAATTACGATAAGTTATACCTCTTGGGAATTCCTGGGGATTGTTTATTGAAGATTTTTCTTTTAGCGATCAAGATGAGATGGGAATAACACATAGTAGACTGTAAGGGTCTACGAGGCAATTGCTGTGTCTGTTTAACGTACTTCTTTGGAGTCATGAGTGATGAGGTCATTTTGCTCAGAAGGCTCATAAACTGGCTTTGAAGGCATTTCCAAAAACAGCTTTGAGCATCACCTTTGAAATAGGGGTATTGGCTTCCAGTGACTCCATTGAAAAATGCAATTCATTTGGTTGTATGAGTCTAGGGTTGGAATGTTTAAAAACAAAAAAGGACGCAGCAGCGAATTTCATGCTTCATTACTTGAAGTCCCTACCTCCAGTGGGCCTCAGCATGTAGGAAGGCACCTGGGCAAGAGCCGTGATCGTGTCTCGTGTTACTTTATCAATGCAGAACATGACATGATGGAGGCAGAAGGGGGCAAGAAAGCCTTTTCCAGTGGCTCCGGAGGACACCTAAAATGTTTAACTTGTTCACTGTGATGTGATACTCCTTCCTCCTCGGTGCCAGAAGAAAAGTTGTTACAACGTATGATAGGACTGTGGGATCCTGGATCAATGTGTTATTCAATGCCCATATTATATAACATATTTTCTTTGACATTTTCATCATTAGTAACCGTGTAGTTCAAAGACACCCTCAATGTTGATGCATCCATGTTCAGAAATCTTTTTCTTTTTTATGATTATAAAATCTTTCTTTGGACAAGTTCACTATTAGTAAAGTATTTCTCCATAAAATAGAAATAATCTTTTCCAGAAAAGAAGGCTGTTATTTTCTAAGGTCTTTAAAAATACCTTCTGTTGGGCCGGGCGCGGTGGCTCACGCCTGTAATCCTAGCACTCTGGGAGGCCAAGGCGGGCGGATCGTTCTGAGCTCAGGAGTTCGAGACCAGCCTGAGCAAGAGCGAGACCCCGTCTCTACCAAAAATAGAAAGAAATTAATTGGACAGCTAAAAATATACATAGAAAAAATTAGCCGGGCATGGTGGCGCATGCCTCTAGTCCCAGCTACTCGGGAGGCTGAGACAGTAGCATTGCTTGAGCCCAGGAGTTTGAGGTTGCCGTGAGCTAGGCTGACGCCACGGCACTCGCCCCAGGCAAGACAGTGAGACTCTGCCTCAAAAAAAAAAAATACCTTTTGTTGTGAAGCATGCTTTGTCTTCTACTTCTCTGCAGCAGGTTAGAAATAATTATCACCTTTTTATAAATAGGGAAATCAATACAGGGAGGTTATTCGTTGGAAAGCACAGGGGAGCAGGGACAGAAATGGTTGAGAATGTAGATATTTGTTTTCCATTTCAGCTACTGCATTCACGGCATGGCGCGGCTATGTGAGTACGAAAGTGTCTTTTGTTTGCAACAGAATATGCTCTTCTGAAAAGTGAGGAGCTGTGTCTCATTTTTAGGTGCATTTCCTTTTCTTAAATTCTACACTGTGCTTTGTTTAGTAATACAGTTATTTCTAAAATACATAGGAAGTTAAGAGAGGTAAAGGAAAATTGAACTATCGATCGTGATACTTTTCCTTTCTTCCCAATGGTAATAAAAGGGACTTAGGCATCCTTGCTGATTTCTCTAAGGCAAAGTCGCTGTGAAGCTGTGAGACCTTCATTATCACATCCCCACTGCTTTGTCAGCTCATGTTGGTGAGGAATTTAATCAGGTTTATTGCTGTGAATGACTGAAAACTGATGGCATTTATTTTCTCTGCAGGAATTTATTTACTTTTTTCCTTGGATGGCTGTCCCTTTGTTGATAATATTTTCCCAAGTCTTGAAGTACTAATTGATTTTGGAGCTTAAGCAAGATCACTTTTTGCACTGAATGCAGAAACTGTTTTCCTGTGGACTAGTGCGAGGTCTGTGTAAACATCAAGCGGAGATCTTGCTGAGAATTGTAAATGAGAAATAAATTATGGGTCATGATAATAAGGTGCTCCAAGTCTGAAGATTCAGAAGGAAGCAGACATAAATAGCCTCTTCCTTGGAGACACCCAACCAGTCATCCAAGGTGTGTTTCCTTAAGCATTCAGGACCTGAAAAATGTATAGAGCCTTGAAAGTGTGTTCGCAGGTGTAAAAATAATGGTCAATGAATCTCTCTCCCTGTCGTGTTTATATACAACGTGGGGAAAAGCAAGAAACACATTTTTGAAAAGAAAAATGATTTTAAATGTTGGTATTTCAGGACAATGCTTTGCTTTTAAAGTTACATGCCATTATTTCAACCCAAATTCAGTCTATTCCCCGAGGCATATTCTACTCTTCCCCTTGCTCTTTTACTATTCTTGGCTTTGGGCATATATTTCTCATCATAGAAACTTGATAACAATCCTAGATTTAATCCTAGCTCAAAGAACACAGGAGGAATTTGTAATACATTTTAACTTCAAAAGACTGCCCAAGTCAAATGACTGATAGGGCAATATCATGTGCCAAAAAAAGATTCCAGGTCCAGTCAGTATAGAATTCCTTGGAAAATCTTGTTAATAGTAGACTTAGCTACTTGGCATGTTGGGAACAGGGAGAAGGTGGGAAGCCAGCTCTGGGCAAAGCCATGCATAGGAGGCTGAGCTGGCTGTAGGACTGGTTCCAGAAGGTTGACAAGGAGTCTGATTTATAATGGCAAATTTGGGATCCACCCTGGAGAGACAGTGTGGCACAGTGGTTAAGATAGAGCAGAGGCCCTGTAGTCAGCCAGACATGAGGTCAGATCCTCATTCTACCGCTTACTAATTGCGTGACTGTGGGTAACCTTTTCTGAGCATCATTTCTGCAAAATGAGGATAAAGTTTATTCACAGTACTGTAGTGAGGATTAAATGAGAGAATTCACATAAAGCACTTGGTACCAGGCCTTGCGTAAGTAGGAATTTAGCAAATATAGTTATTATTATTATTATTATTATAACAACTATCTGGGCTTTTGCCATTTTGCACTGGTTGGCGAGGACACCGTAGCAGTAATCTCTGTCTGGGCAGTATGTTCAGGTACAAACGTTGTACTACAGGACCTTGTTCAGCCATGCTGTGTACACAGAGCCCAGCACCCCCTGCAAGAGGTGATTCATGAGGGCTGGGAAGGCTTTGGAATCTCGCTTTCAGGAAACTGGAATGCACATTTGGAAACCAGGCAGAAGCCCACATATAACACTGTAGTGGTAGGGGAGCTAGAGGAGAGAGAAGTGGGAGTGTAGGTGACAGGGAAAAGTGCATTCCAATATGGAGCAGAGCTCCTGAGCAGAGCTCAACTTACACATTGAAGGCTTCAGAATCTACAATTGGATGGGGCTGGGACAGGCGGGAGCTGATGACCCAATAGCTTATTCCTGTCTTTAAATATTACCACAGGTTCTTAAAACTACTGAATGGCAGCATTCTGGTTTTAAGCCTTTTCCAGAATGTGAGCTAAGTATGTTATTCTCTGTTTTTCAGGTGAAGACATAGGGCTTAAGGGACAGTGATCCATAGTTCAAAGCAAAAGCCATAATTGCATTCTTTAGCTCTAGGTTTTCATGTAGAAACCACACTTACTAGGACAGTGCCTGTTGTAGACACGTCTGTGCATAATTGCAGATTCTTGAAGCCCCACATTTTGTTCCAGCTGCTACTATAGTGACCAGGACAGAGCAGACTTTGGTCAGCTTAGTGGCCATCATAGTGCCTTGCCCCGAGCTTGAGGGACTCACACGTGCATAACCCAGATGTGCTGGTAGTCACTGCCCACAGGGCCACCTTACTCATTGGGAGCCAGTGGATAAATGTTTCCCCCATGCATGCCCCACAGTCACAATTCTCAGAAGAATCTCGCCAGAATTCTCAAAGGGTACCAGTGAAATTGAGCAGGAGTCACCTGTGGCAGTGGCCAACCAACTTGATAACACATCTATGTGTTGCTTTTTCCCTCCTTCCCTGTTCATTTTCCCCAGCCTCTCATTCCTGCTCTCTGGGATCACTTCTAAAATAAACTACCTACATGCAAACTTCTGCTTTTGACCCAGGCAAAGATTGTCAAAAAGCATTCACTCATAGCCCCAGGTTCATACTGACTCCTGTTGTCCTCACTGTGTTGGAGCTTGAAAGATTAAGAACCTCAGATTAGGCCAGGCACAGTGGCTCATGCCTGTAATCCTAGCACTCCGGGAGGCTGAGGTGGATCACTTGAGCCCAGGAGTTGAGGTTGCTGTGAGCTATGATGACACCACTGCTCTCTACCCAGGGTGACAGAGCACACTCTGTCTCAAACAAAGAAACAACACTCATATTATAAATGAGGAAATTGAATCCTAAAGAGGTTAAGTTATTTTCCAGGGTCACACAGCTAGCTAGAAGCAGATTTGGGAGTAGAGCTCCATTCAGGTTGTTTTGCTAATGGTCTTTCCTTGAAAAATGTCAGTCATCCTGTTTCTTACTAGTGATATGCTGGCTCTCAAGCCACTTGGGCTGCCAATAGGAAGAGCATTAGTAATGAAAAAATTTGACCGTGGAAACACTGATGATATTTGGCTTCTAGATACCTGAGAGGTCATGGAAAGTTGATTTTAGTGAGATTGAATTTGCCCAGGTGAGTACAATGAAAAGCAAGAAGGGTGAGGTTGTATACAGAAGAGATTATAATGGCGGGCCATAGAATGTAAACTGGCTACAGAGGGAAATTAGGACTTGGTGAAGGGTTGTTAAAAGTTAGTGTGATTGGACGATTGTATATCCTAAGTGTGGGTGAAGAGTTATGAAGTGGGATTCTAGACCACTGATGTCCAGTGGAAATATTATGCTAACCACTAATGTGAGCCATGTACATAATTTTATTTTTTTATTTTTAAAAAATTTAATTTTAAAGTTGACAACTAAAATTTATATAGATTTATGGTGTACAGAGTGATGTTTTGATATGTTTACGGAATGGCTAAATCAAGCTAATTAACATATCCATTACCTCAAATACTTATTTTTTAATGGTAAGAACATTTAAAATCTACTCTCTTAGCAAATTTTGAGTATTTGATATACTGTTATTAATTATAGTCACCATGTTGTGCAACAGATCTCCAGAACTTGTTCCTCTCATCTTACTGAAGTTTTGTATGCTTTGACCAACATCTCCCCAATTCCACCTCTTCTCTCCAGCCCCTGGTAACCACCATTTTACTCTACTTCTATGAGTTCAACTTTTTTAGATTCTACATATAAGCAAGGTCACATGGTGTTTGTCTTTTTGTTCCTGGCTTATTTCACTTAGGATAATGTCCTCCAGGTTCGTCCACGTTATTACAAATGAAAGAATTTCCTTCTTTTTTAAGGCTGAACGGTATTCCATTGTGTGTGTGTGTGTACCACATTTTCTTTATCCATTCATCTACCCATTGAGGACACTTAAGTTAATTCTATATCCTGGCTATTGCAAATAGTGCTGCATTGAACATGGGAGTGCAGATACCTCTTCGACATATTGATTTCATTTCCCTAGGATATACACCCAGAAGTAGGATTGCTGGATCATATGGTAGTTCTACTTTTAGTTTTTTGAGGAGTCTTCATACTGTATTCCATAATGGCTATACTAATTTACATTCTGACTAACAGTGTGCAAGGGTTCCCCTTTCTCCATATCCTTGCCAACACTTGTTATCTTTTGTCTTTTTGATAACAGCCATCCTAACAGGTGTGAGGAGATATCTCATTGTGGTTTTAATTTGTATTTCCATGATGATTAGTGATGTTGAGCATTTTTCACATACCTGTTGGCCATTTGTATGTCTTCTTTTGCGGAATGTCTTTTCAGGTTCTTTGCCCATTTTTAAATTGAGGTTTTTTTTTTTCTTGCTATTGAGTTGTTTTCGTTCCTTATATATTTTGGATGTTAACCCCTTACCAGATGTGTGGTTCACAAATATTTTCTCCCATTCCATAGGTTGTCTCCTTTACTCTGTTGATTGTTTCCTTTGCTGTGCAGAAGCTTTTTGATTTGATGTGATCCCATTTGTCTATATATTTTTTTATTGCCTGTGCTTTTGGGGTCATATTAAAAAAATATTTGCCCAGACCACTGTCAAGAAGCTTTTCCCCTATGTTTTCTTATAATAGTTTCAGTTCTAATATTTGAGTCTTTTATCCAATTTTAGTTGATTTTTGCGCATGGCACAAGAGAAGGGTCCGATTTTATTCTTCTGCATGTGGATATCAAGTTTTCCTAGCACCACTTATTGAAGAGATGGTCCTTTCTCCATTGTGTGTTTTGGCACTTTTGCTGAGGATTAGTTGACTGTAAATGCATGGATTTATTTCTGGGTTCTTTATTTTGTTCCATTGGTCTATGTATCTGTTTTTATGCCAATATCATGCTGTATTGATTACTATAGCTTTATAGTGGATTTTTAAATCAGGTATTGTAATGCCTCTACTTTTGTTCTTTTTGCTCAATATTGCTTTGGGTATTCAGGGTTTTTTGTGGTTCCATAAGAATTTCAGAATTGTTTTCCTATCTCTGCGAAAAATGTCATTGGTATTTTGATAGGGATTGCATTGAATCTGTAGATTGCTTTGGGTAGTATGGACATTTTAACAATATCAGGTCTTCAATCCATGAACATGGGATACCTTTCCATTCATTTGTGTCTTCTTACATTTCTTTCACCAATGTTTTATAGGTTTCAGTGTACAGATCTTTCACCTCTTTGGTTACATTTATTTCTAAGTATTTTTTATGGTATTGTAAATGGAATTGTTTTCTTGATTCCTTTTTTTGGATAGTTCATTATAGAAACACTACTGATTTTTGTAGGTTTATTTTGGTATCCTGCAACTTTGCTGAATTGGTTTATTAGTTCTAATAGTATTTTGGTGGAGTCTTTAGGGATTTTTATACATAAGATCATGTTGCCTGCAAACAGAGACAGTTTAACTCCTTCCTTTTCAATTGGCTGCCTTTTCTTGTCTTGTCCTGTCTTTTCTTTTACAGAGTCTTGCTCTGTTGCCTAGGCTGGAGTGCAGTGGCACAATCATAGCTCACTGCAGCCTTGAACTCTTAGGCTCATGTGATCCTCCCACCTCTGCCCCCTTAGTAGCTGAGACTACAGATGTGCACCACCATGCTTAGCTATTTTTTTTAATTTCAAAATATTAAGGGGGTACAAATGTTTTTGTTACATGGATAGCTTTTATAATGCTTAAGTCAGGGCTATTAGTGTGCCCATCACCTGAATAGTATTCATTGTACCTGTTAGTTAGGTGTTTGCTTCTCCCTTCCTCCCCTCTCCTGCCTTCTTGATTTCAAATGACATTTACTTCTGTCTGTGCCCATGTGTGCCTATCGATTAGTTCCAAATTATTAGCGAGTACATGTGGTGTTTGTTTTTCCATTCTTAAGATACTTCACTTAGGATAATGCTGCAAAAGACATTAATTCATTCCTTTTTATGGCTAAGTAGTATTCCATAGTATATTAATATATACTATATACATTATTATATATAATATATAGTATATTATATATTATATGCTGTATATATTATTATATATTAATATGTATTGATAGACACTTAGGTTAATTCCACATCTTTGCAATTGTGAATTGTGCTACAATGAACATTCGAATGTAGGTGTCTTTTTGATATAAAATGACTTTTTTTCCTTTGGGTTGATACTTATTAGTGGGATTCCTGGATCAAATGGTAGGTCTACTTTTAGTTCTTTGAGGAATCTCCATACTATTTTCCATAGAGGTTGCACTAGTTTGCAGTCCCATCAACAGTGTATAAGCCTTTCTTTCTCTCTGCATCCATGCCAGCATCTATTATTTTTTGACTTTCTAGTATTAGCCATTCTGATAGGCGTAAGGTGATACCTCACTGTGGTTTTAATTTGCATTTCCCTGATGATTAGTGATGTTGAGCATTTTTTTTTTTTTATGTTTGTTTTGGCCATTTGTCTATCTTCTTTTGAAAAACTTCTGTTCATGTCTTTTGTCCACTTTTTAATGGGGTTTCTAGGTCTTAAAATCTTCAAGGAATGTGACCACTTTGATCCAGAAGTTTATAAACCTCTATTATAAAGTAGTTTAGTGAGTGGTATAGTCTGATGTCATGAGCTTCAAACCTGGGGGCGTGGCAGTTAGAAAGGAGGGCGGGGAAAAAGTTAGGAAGTGCAGAAATGAGCAGTAAGGCTGCCAGAGGAAGCAGTGTCCTCAGGGCAGAGCCAGATTTCAGTATGAGCCAGAAACTCCTTCTACCCTTCACTTCCATCCTGCCTCCTGTTTAAAGTGTTCCTCAGATTACTGCATGGTAATCTTTTTCCAGATAAGTGAATTCATCCAGAGTTCATTTTCAAATAATAATTTATTTTCTTTTTTAAACAGATAATGCATGAAATACAAAATTTTAAAATTACAAGTGCATTTGAGTGAAAATTAAGTTGGTCTCCTTATTGCTGCCCTACAGCTACCTGGCTTATTTCCCAGAGAACAGGATTATTACCATTTCCAGAATTCATTTCTAATGAGTGGCTCCTCTGCCCCATTCCCTTCTCCTGTCCCTTGGTGGTTGGGATGTGAAGGAGCTGGTCTTTTCCCCTTGAAAATGCATTCATGCTCCCTTGGACAATGCCTTGCTAAGCAGGAGTCTGGGCACTCAGCAGCCACCGCTAATCAGCCAATGCTCTGAATTCAGATGAGACCTTCATGGTTGCCTTATTGGAAAGCCCTTGATTTCTGGGCTCCTGGAGCTGCATATAACTCAAAATCTCTGTGATTCTTTTAGGGATAAATCTTCACTTGTTCATCTATTTAACAAATATTCTCTCAGTGGTTCCTCCATGCAAGGCTCCGTGCCAAGCCTTACACAGAGGGGAATCAGACTTGACCAAACTCCCTCAGGCATTGGACTGTACTTAACTCTGTCTGAAATCAAGGCCAGGCTAGCTGCTAGCAATGGCAGTCACTCCATATTCAGGAACCTTCAGGGTGTTGCAAACGTGCTGACATTTGTGGTGAGTAGACATTGTTTGATAGAATAAGGACTATTTGGTCCCCCTGTGATGACCACTCTCGAGTCTGGGCTGTCACAGGCTCCCTGATTGCCGTATAAAATCTGAGAGGCGCTCCCATGAGGACGGGTGGAGCTCCATTCTCCCTGCCTCGCGCCCTCCTTCTGCTCCCAGCCTGGAGAATGGGGTTCCGAGCTTCCTGTATGGAAATTGTGCCCGGTTATAGGACATCTCACACTGACAGAAAATCCCAAAGCTTACTTGACTTGTTTGTCCCTTCTCCTCTGCTGCCACTAAGAACTGTAGCATTTTATATTGGTGTTGTCATGCAGAAGAGAAAGGATTAATTTAGGTGACCTTTATCAGCAGAGGAATGAAACAAAAAAAAATTTCTCAAGCACTTCACACTTCTGTGAAAACCCAATTAACACCCTTTTGTGGTTGTAATTTCTAATTACTTTTTGAACTGAGAAAAAATGTTTTTGCTAATTAGATAATTATTTGGTAGTGATCTTTTGGTAAAAAAAATTGCTTTGACTCTAAAAATATCTAGAGAAGAATTAATTTAATAAATCACTGTTATTCTAACATTTTAGAAAATCAGGCATTATGAAGGGGTCTTGAAAGATTCTAATTTTCAGAAATACCATATTCGGTTGAAAGTTCTTCAGGTGTATGTATGTGTGTGTGCACACATGAAATTGAGATTTTTGCTGCCCAAAATATATGGTAGTAATGTATTAATGTAAGATGTTAGCGGTAGGGGAAACTGGGCTTGGGGTATATAGGAACTCTGCAAATTTTCTGTATATCCAAAAACTATTCTAAAATGAGGAGTTTATTTTTTAAAAGGTATGAAGGCCCTTAAAGTCAAATTAGTCAATAACAGAATGGAAGCATCCCCGAAAAGTTTCCATAAAGTTTAATTCCACTTAGAAAATAATAATAATAAAAAAAAAACACCTGACAATGTGTTGGCTTCCAACTACATGTAACAGAAGTATTCAGAGTGGTAGTGTTAGCATCTAATAAGACCATCAGAAATCCCTGATGTGTAAATATATTAACTATAAAACTATAAGTAGAATATATAGTTGTTATATATAGAAGATACAATTCCTAAGAGAAAGAATAAATCTATTTACTAATAAATCTATTCTCTATACCTGAGTCAAACTTATAGTTTAAAACTATGAATAAGTTGCATTTAGGATTGAAAGGCCATGTCATGATGCCAATGGGCCAACATGAGAAAGTGTGGTAACGGTTTGAGTTGTGTCCTTCTCTTGGTTTGTTCCCTTGTGAGTTTCTAAGAAATTAACCGATTGGGTCCAAATTTGATTGAAGAGTATCCAGTTTTCCTTGGTTCCCTTTGAACCTGTGGTTTAATATGCCACCTTTGAACATAATTGCATTCGGAATTTCAAATGGTCGTATTTCCTACATACAAAAAAATGTCAATGAAATTAAGTAGATAGATTGTACAGGTAATGGAAGAGAAGTGATGATAATCACCAATTTTGATTTGAAGTTTTTCGTGCTTTACTGCTAGGTGTCATTTAGCTTGAGTTTTTTTTGACCAACAAAAAACTGTCAGGAATATAGTTTTTAATTTAAAAGAAACTGTGGCACAACGTCTTCCACTAACTAATCCTGTATTAGAGAGGGCCTTTGAGCTTGAGCTCCTCTCGTGAGCTCCCTCTCTGTGTCCTGACCTTCACAGGGCAGACACTGGTCATTCTAATTCTCAGCTCACAAGTCAGCTCCTCTCCTCATCTGACGTGGCCCCTTCCTGCCCCTTCATGGTTTACCCCGTCACGCAGCGGGAATTCTCCCAGCTGTTTGTTTCTTGCTTTTCTTGTTTATCACCTGTGACCCTTACCAGAATTAAGCTCTGGGGCAGGGACCTCATCTGTCTTGTTTACCACTGTATCATCCCCTATCATCCCCTGTGCTTGGAACACTGGCACATAGTAGGTTGATTTTTTAAGCTTGACATTAAAATACATATGTATGCATATGCATAAAATACATATGTATGTATACATATGCATTTATGTGTTTATAATTACTGGGAGAAAACAGGCCAGAAAGATTCCCCTCATGAATGAACAACATCCTCCAGTTACTAAGTGGATTTCCGTAGACACTTGTATTGCTTTTAGGACATGATAAATGATACAAGTTAATAGGGAAATGGTAAATCTCAAGGAGAAAACTTGGCGTTAAGGTAACATTTAATCTGCAAATTGCGCCTCCCTTCTTATCTTTTGGATCTAGTCAGTAAGAGAAAGGTACCTTTGGGGATGGGAAGAAAGCAGCCAGTCTCAGGCTAGGATTCCTGGGGATCATTAGCTCAGTGACCTCTTTTCTACCTGCATATTCCGGAGAAGACAGGCAAGTTTAGGGTATTACCATATTAACCCAGATATTTAATTAAATCCGCTCTCAACTTTAGACTAAAGAACATTTGTCCATGCACCCAGGTCCAGTTTTCTTTGTTTTGGAGTGGAACAGGCCAGAGAGGATCTCCGGGCCTCTGTCTTCCTTCTCTCATCAGTTAGGGCACCTCAATGTAACAAGGCCCCTTATCTGCCTTAGAATGCCCATCCATGGGAAGCTGCCACAGACCTCCTGCTGAGAGCCTTAAAAGAAATGTAGGACAGAGTGTGTGGTTACTGTCAGCTGTTCACATGTGAGATGCAGGTGTCTGGGATATTTTGGATTTTATGGAAGTCATGCCTCGCTTACCACATTTTACACTCCTCTGAAACTCCAGTAATTTTGCAGTGAATCATTCATCTTGGAGACGACATGTAATTAATGCTAATCTCAGAGTGTTAATGAAGTCACAAACTAAGGTTACATAAGGGTTGTACGGGTTGAACATCCCTAATCCAAAATACAAAATACAAAATTCTCCAAAACCTGAAACATTTTGAGCACCAACATAATGTCACAGAGGAAAATTCAACACCTGACCTTATGTTGTGGGCTGCAGTCAAAATTTTTTTCCTGTACAAAATTGTTAAAAATATTGTATAAAATTACTTTCAGGTTATGTGTATAAGGTGTATATGAAACATAAATGAATCTCATGTTTAGATGTGGGTCTTATCCTCAAGAAATCTCATTATGTATATGTAAATATTCCAAAAGCTGAAAAAAATCCCAAAAGCATTTTGGATAAGGGATGCTCAACCTGTAGTAAGCTAGTAAACATCCACTTAGATTTTCTGGGTATCAGATTCCATTTTACTTCTGCATCCTCTCACTCCTTTTCTTTGTTCCCAAGTTAAGGTAGTGCTCAGGCTTAATAGAAAGCCTATTCGACCTTCCACATTACTGCCTCTAGGACATCTTTTCTCTTAGTGTTTAGAGTTAGCTTGTCTCAAACGGGAACAAAGTGTTTTACTAATCCTGATCCTCAAGGTAGAGGGTCTTTTCCTGGAATCACTGGTTTCCTTTTAGTTACAGTATCAGTATAACTCGGAAAAGTCCTTAATGATGTAATCGAGAATCTAAAAAAAGAGCCAAGGGCCTAGAAATGTCAACTAGATAGATCGTTTCCATTTTAACTGATTAGAAATGGCAGCGCTAGTTAGTTGGTCAGGTAATTTTCAGGTAACTCAAGAAGGTATCCAGGAAATGAAGGGGAAGCAGAAACCAAACTGATTGCACACTGATAGTGGAGACCAGATTTATATGACAAAAGGGAAGGTTTCTGCCAGAATCGAATTATGTCTCTTCTAGGCAAAAATATACATGTAAGGAAGAAGGAACTGAAGAAAGTAATCCATTGCTTAGCAAATTACTAGAAAATTAACAGAAATGTTTAATATCCCTAAAAAGACTTTCATGAAATATAGCAAATAATGAGGTTTCTCTGGCACCATCATATGGGTCTGAGTATTTGTGGGCCACTCCATGCTGATATGTGAGCCATTCTGCTCCAACGAGGTTAGAAAGGATTGGTAGAGCATCGAGAGCTTGTTTCATTTTATATCATTTAATAATATGGCTCTGAAATGTTACTTTTCTCTCTAAAAAAAGGTAGTACTCTCTAGTTCATTTCTTTCTTCTTCATAAATTAACATTTAAAATAATACTTTTGGCCAGGCATGGTGGCTCATGCCTGAAGTCTCAACACTTTGGGAAGCTGAGGTGGGAGGATTACTTGAGATCAGGAGTTCAAGACCAGCATGGGCAACATAGTGAGACCCTGTCTCTACAAAAAAATATAAATAAAAAAATTTAGCTGAAGTGGTGGCACATAATTGTAGTCCCAGCTACTTGGGAGGCTGAGGCAGGAGGATCACTCGAGGCCAGGAATTCGAGGATGCAGTAAGCTATGATCGTGCCACTGCACTCCAGCCTAGGCCATGCTTATTTTAGATTTAATGTCAGCTTTTGAAAGAAATCCTTAGTATTTACTCATTAATTTTATTTGAAAATTACTTTAATCATGTTTCCGATAAAAAACTAATATATGATCATGGTAGAAACTTAGAAAACTATTGAAAGGTATAAAGAAGAAAATGTAAATTAATACTATCCTACTCCCAAGGTAAATATTTAACTTTCTGTGGTGAAAATTTTTCTGACTTTAAAAATTCTTTAAAAACATGGATTTTAATAATAACACTCATTTCAAGAAATCATGATTTAGGTGACTGTAGCTAGCAAAGAGAGCTAAGAGAGTTCTTTTCTTCTTCTTCTTTTCTTTTTTTTTTTTTGCTAAAATCTTGGGTACCTTAATATGATACTTTGACATAAACACACATAGTAGCAGAGAATAATTGTGATGTATCTAAGATGGCAGGTCCTTGGATTTCAGCTCCAAACACAAATATGCAACATTGAACAAGAGGCTCTAACTAACTCACTTTTATAAAATAAACCAATAGGAGCCACATTCATGTTTCATCATAGCATGAGAAGCTTGAGAATCAAATGAAATAAGTAAGTTCCATCACATAACAGGGTAGGAAAAATACTAAGTCTATCCCAAACTGCTATATTTATCTGTGATTCGGCCTATTTATGAAACTCAAAGTGAATTAAAACTACATTTTGAAAGCCTGGTTCACATCACAGTTTGGGCTGGCTGGAAGAGGAGTGTGAAGGCAGCCCTGCCCCGGCTGACCAGGAGACAGTCTAGAGGATCCCAAGGATTTGCTGAGCCCTAGTTCCTACCTCTGAGCAGGTTTATAGTAATCATAAAAAAAGCTTTTAAGTGATCAAAATGATACAATGATTCTAATGCCTTGAATATTCTTTCAGCAAAGCTGCTTTAAAAATAATTTCTGATTGTGTGGATTTTATAAAGAAATTGGCTGGGCATGGTGGCTCACACCTGTAATCCTAGCACTTTGGGAGGCTGAGGCAGGAGGATCACTTGAGGCCAGGAGTACGAGACCTGCCTGGGCAACGTAGTGAGACATTGTCTCTACAAAAAATAGAAAAATTAGCCAGGCATGGTGGTGTGTGCCTGTAGTACCAGCTACTCAGGAGGCTGAGGCAGGAGGATCACTTGAACCCAGGAGATTGAGGTTGCAGTGAGCTACAATGAACCCACTGCACTCTAGCCTACGCAACAGGTGAGACCTTGTCTCAAAAAAAAAAAAAAAGAAAAGAAAAGAAAAGAAATGGATGGACGTATTGCAATATTGCAAATTGATCCCAAGAGGAAAAAATTCCTATAGCATGTAGGTGCCTTCATCAGATAGTTGGAGAAACTCCTGTCTGACCTCTAGTCCACGTTATGAGCTCAGAACATGCCTCTTCGCTGCTGAGTGATGTCATGTAGGTTGTCACGTAGGTTGAGTGGGCTGTCGCTGTTGCAATAGTTTGGATCAGTCTGTGCTGCCCGACCCACCTGCTGTGTTGGTAAACCTGAAACCACCATGGCAAATACGTTTATTTGCTTTTCCCTGAAATGTGCTGTTCCTTTTTCACCTCCTGCAGATAAAACTGACAGGTCCTTTTCCTGCTAGCCAGAAACAGTGATGAGAACCAGGTGGAAGATACAGCTTTTAAAATGTAGTTTTAATTCAGTTTGAGTCCCATAAAGTAGGCTGAGTCACAGACAAGCTGTGGGCCTCACCGAATCGCTCCATGACCTCACTCTCCTCCTGGCAACCCTCTCTCCGTGCAATACCGTGATATCGCTAATGGAGTGTCAGAAACAGCTTGCTACAGAGAAGCATGCCTGTGAGCAGGTGAGGTTGCCAGACATCATCATTACAGTCCATCTTCTCTCTTTCGCCTTCTTTTCCAAATTTGCATGGTCTTTGTGGTACTAAAATAACGTCAGTAACCAACCTTACTGGAACCACTTAGGTTGTAGATAGTGAAGGCCTGGTGACATTAAAGTTTCAGAATTGATGAAAACTTGTGTTGACTCCTCGGTTTCTTAAAATGGATACTTTGAATGAAACCACTGGAATCTCCAAGATGATAATTGACCTTACTGTTGTGTACTGAAATCTCTATTTTAGATTCTCCCCAAGTACTTCCTTTTTCTATCTTTTTAATTATTATTGCAATTGCAGTCAAATAATATGATAGACAGAACTTTAGATGGGCTTTCGGAAAAGAGATTTGATTGTGGCTTTGTCCCTAACTAGCTCTGTAGCTTCTCGAATGCCATTTAATCTTTCTTTATGTCTTCATCACTGTGTTGAGATTCTGTGATCCAGTCGTGGAATTCAAAGCTTCATCCATAAAAAGCTGTGTCTCTCCATAATCCAACACTTCCTCTTTTCTGCGGGGCAGAGCACCTTCTAGGCAGCTTCACAATCTTCTCTGCACTTCCAAATCACCTTGAAAGCCCCTCCCAAGGTTCCAGCTGCCCAGGTGATACTGTGGTGTAGCCAGGATGAGAATCCCTGGTATAAGGTCTAGGCCCAGAGACTCATTATTATAAACCTCCCACTTTGCCACACCTTTTCATCCTTAAGTAAGGACAATTTTACCCTTCAGAAAGTAACTATAGTACCTTTATAATTTACTCCTTACAGAGGTTAAGATCTAGCCATTTTCTCTTTGTGTGACTTTTCTGAATTTTCTGCATTTGACTCAGTACCCGTCTGTTGCCTGTTTTTCCACTCTTACCATTCAACTTGACCAGTGATGCAAAAGAACAATAACAAAAAGATATAGAGTAAAATTGGTTGATGTTAATGCATTAGCCATTCAATGTCTCTCTGGAGAAGTGGTTCTCGAAGTATGGTCCCATGAGTAGCAATCTGATTATCTCCTGGGAACCTGTTGGAAAGGCAAATTCTCAGACCCCTCCCTGGACCAGAAGCTCTGGAGGTGGAGCCCAGCAATCTGCACTTTCACAAAGCATCTAGGGGATTCTGCATGCTATTGTTTGAGAGCTGTTCTAGACAGATTTTATAATTTCAGGCAGTGGGATTGTGTGTGTGCACGCTCAAAAATTTTGAACTAATCATTACCTGGACTTACTTGGTCTGGAAATAGAAAGGGTGTTACGTTTCTAAAGAGGCTATTTCCCAACCTTCCTATCTTTTTATCCTTTAGAAGTTTTCTTACTCTTTTCTGCTCTTAGAAGATCTATTCATATCTCCACCTATTTGCACACCAAAATTTGGTCTTAAGTTCTGTTATCATGGACACATCCATAATCGATGCTATTTCAGTGATCTATTGTGACATGTGATGTAACAATAGATGGAGCAGTGACTAATGAAACATTTAATTTCTCCTTATTTGTTTATGTTTCATGGGATCTTTCAGATGGCATTCTTTTTACTTTAGAACCTAGACACAGATGACTTTTTACAGTGATTTTCAAACAAATGGAATGGTTTTATAATGGACCCAAAGGTTGCTCTTGTCAGAGGGAAACTTTTACTAAGTCGTGCAGTCACTGGGAAGAAGGTGTGAGCATAACCTAATATCATAAATTCAATGATGAAGAAGAGGATAAGGGCATCTGGGTCCAGGTGAGGAGACTGACCCGGAAACCTTTTGCAGCGGCAGGAACAGACTGCGAGTCCGAGTCTCCATGCTCCCAGTTCAGTATTCCTTGTATGCAGCATCACTGCCTTTAGAGACTGTACAGTTTACCTAATTGGCTGGATCTCTGTCAAGAGCTTGATCCAAGTGGGTTTTGGTTTTTTTTTTTGGTTTAATATATAAAGCATTTGCAAGTTCTTTCAAGGCAGCACATAGCTTGATTTAACTCCCTCAAGCCCTCTCACCTCTGTCAAGTTGCACCAGGAAATTCAAGGTCTAGCCAGAGGCCCCCAAAGAGTTAAAAACCCAAACAGCCTGCAGAGTAGAAGAAACTGATGTCAAAAACAGATGTTCCTCTGTGGGCCTCGCTGGATTCATAAGTCAGGGTAAAGCCAGAGTGTATGCATGCATGTCAAAAAAAAAAAAAAAATCTTGGCCAGTGTTGTAGAGAAATGAAGTGTTGTCTCATCTGCAATTCCTCTTCAGTCCTTGCCGAAGGACTTAGTTGGGAGCACTGGCTCTCCGGAGACTGGTGGCCCTGACACTCGAGCCATTTACTGAGAACGCCCTCTAATGCCTCGTTTTCATTGTTGGTGTTCTGCGCTGCCGCTGCCCGCACAGAGCCCGCGTTTGCATTGGCTGCGGGGATTGTTATTGGAGTGGCTGACAGCTGTCTGCCAGGCCGGCTGCAACTGCCTTCCTGTGCTCTCCGCTGCCGCTCCCTTCACAGCACTATTGTTCCTGTTGAGCCTTTTTCTTAAAATCTTTCCCAGCTGTATCCTGATATGGTAAACCACTTAAATTAGCTCCAGATTGTTCTGTTTATTTTGTGTTAGATAAGCGACAAAACACAGTCTCCGCAGCAGGCCAAGAGTGGCGGGGGGAACGTGGAAGTGGGGGGATGGGGATGGGAGGACACAGGGTCTTTCACGACACAAGGTAGGGTTCCCAGACAAAACCGTGAACAGAGTACAGATGTGTGATGCCGTCACTGGTCCCGCCATTTACACGTGGCTCCGATGGGCTGGATCTGAGACCACCTCATTCCAGAAAAGAAAATCAAGACCCCAGCATCAAGCCACACTAGAAGGAAGCAGAATGTCTGTTCCTGGAAATAGAGACGGTATCTCTGTGAGGCTGGTTGCTGTGCCCGCTGTCCAGGTATCAGGCTTGATGCCCTGACTCGCACAGGAATCCGCCCCGCTTTTTAAATACCCTTCTCTATTGCAACCCATGGTCACTGGTGGGCTCAAAAACGGGCCCCAGTTTGCCAGTCTCCCTGTATGCTCAGCATTTGAAAATGTTCTCTTCCCTGCTGTAATTTAAAGTTAGAAGTCCAAAGGCGTTAAGTCACCAGCATAGGTATTTTCCACACAGCTGCAAGTGGAACTGCACGATGGCCCTGGCCCCTGTCTGCCCAAGCTCGCCGTCCGTGCCGCCCTGCAACTGCGGCGGCCTCCCACGCTCGCGGTTGTCTTCTTCTGCCTTTTTTTTTTTTTTTTTTTACTAACCACTATACAAACGAGGATTGTGGTGTGCCTTTTAACAGGGGCTCTTCATGCAAAGCCTTTCTGAATACTTAACAAAAAATACTTTCAAATATAACGAATGCTGTCCTAGAATGAAGACACTGCCTTTGTGATTTTTAGGAATTCACCCAAATAAAATATGAAAAATAAACTTCCGAATGCTTTAACTCAGCTAAAGCGTACAAGTGATGCCAGCAGCCGGCTGAGTTACGGCAGTCATGGAGAGTTTTGTCTGTGGTAATTCAAGATTCCCCAGGAAAGATCTCACGGCTCGCTCGGCGTGGCTGGGCCTCCAGTCCTCACTCTGAACCAAAGTCCTGGAAGCCCTTTCTACCGCTTGGAGGGAGGGGGAGGGAAGAACGCGATCTGGAGTAATAAAATGCCCTTAGAAACCGCCTCTTACTTTGCTTTTGGGAAAATAAACTCACTGTAAAAACCAACTTTGGAATAATAATTCTAAATTAATTCCCCACCAAGTCCCCTTGCCCTCTGGCGGAATGTGCCTTGTTCTTCCGCCAAGGTCTAGTCGAATGGCCTCCATGTCACCTCCAATCCCCCGGTTTTCGTCTCCTCCCCCTTTCTCTATGTCTTCTTTTGCCCTTAATTGTGCACAGTCTTGTATTTTTCACACGGGCTAGGCTTTCTGGAGATGTCGTGTCCCTCGAGAGCAGGGACCATGTGTTGGACTCCGTTGTCTTTCCCAACAGGACTGACAACCATGGTGGGTACCCAGGCAGGGCTTAATTCAGGTGTTTCAGATAATCGATTCCTTTTTATTCTTACCTGACACAAGGTATCATTCATTATGCTCCTGTATTAATTCAGACAAAGATTTAAAAAAAATCAAGACAGACATCACAAGTCCCTGTGGTCCCTTCTCATTAAAATCACGGGCATAACCTTCCTGTGCCAGCCAGGATGGGGTGAGTCGGTGAACACCTGCCTTTCTCACCGATGACAACTAAAAACTCTGAATAATACGGAAGGCAACTACGGGAGGCTTCTTAAAAGTAAACAATAGTGGGTAAATGGCGAGTGGGGAATGAAGTCAAAGCTATATTAATCCCTTGTAACGGGTGAATTTTAGGGTTTGTTTTTTCTCCTGGCTTTGACCCAAGGGCAGATGGAATTACAGAACTATGCAGCAAGCATTGGCAGCAGAATATCCAGGAGAAACTCCCTGTTTCTAGCTGGAGGTCTAGGAAAGGGCTCCCTTGCTGGAGAATATGGGGGATTCCCATTTTATTTATTTATTTTTTCTCCTTTCTCTCGTGACCCTGCCCCAAGGCAGGCCCCAGCTGAGGATCTGCATTGCTGTTGTCATGGGGTCTGGGCACCTAAAGCCCTAAGAGAAGACCCACATTTCTGCTTAGAGTGTGGGAGAATGCCTGTTAGTTTTTCTCTCTCTTTTCTCTTGCTGCCTTGCTCCCGGTTAGGCAGAAGTGCGAGACAGGGTGGGAGACTAAAACCTGAGAGAAACCTCTCTTTACAACCATAGAAACCACAGGAAGGGGGCCCTGGGAGCAGGAGAGTGCAGGGAATCTAAAGCGAGGAGAGAACGGGAGAAGAAGGTCCCCGGATACCGTGTGCAAGCTAAGCCCCAGGCTCACCCCCCCACCAGCTGCGCATGTGCCACAGAGACCTAAGGGGACAAAGCAGAGGCTTTGAGAACTCAACTGCCATGTAAACCACTGCCGAAGTCCCAGACTAACCCCTGAGTGGTGCATGCGCTGGGCAAACCCAGACAGCAAAGGCTTTAAAAACTAAACTGACGGTGGGACACGGTGGCTCACGCCTGTAATCCTAGCACTCTGGGAGGCCGAGGCGGGTGGATCACTCAAGGTCAGGAGTTCGAGACCAGCCTAAGCAAGAGTGAGACCCCCGTCTCTACTAAAAAATAGAAAGAAATAATCTGGACAACTAAAAATATAGAGAAAGAGAAAAAATTAGCCGGGCATGGTGGCACATGCCTGTAGTCCCAGCTACTCAGGAGGTTGAGGCAGGAGGATCGCTTGAGCCCAGGAGTTTGAGGTTGCTGTGAGCTAGGCTGACACCACGGCACTCACTCTAGCCCGGGCAACAAAGCGAGACTCTGTCTCAAAAATAAAATAAAATAAAATAAAATAAAATAAAATAAAATAAAATAAAAAACCTAAACTGACATTAGAACCACTGTTCACAAAAGGCGAGACAAAAACTTGTGGTCTGAATCTAACTGGGTCGATTGTCTTCACAAACAGACATCAATATCCTTGAGAGGATTTTAACAAGACTAGAGTCTCAGAACATAATATTCAAAATGTCCAGGATATGTGGCTGGGCACAGTGGCTTACACCTGTAATCCTAGCACTTTGGGAGGCTGAGGTGGGAGGATCACCTGAGGCCAGGAGTTTGAGACCAGCCTGAGCAACATAGTGAGATCTCATCTCCACAAAAAATAGAAAAATTAGGCAGGCATGGTGGCACATGCCTGTGGTCCCAGCTACTCCAGAGGCTGAGG
>RJWJ010005732.1:56564-66603 GCA_004363605.1 Indri indri
AAAAAAAAAAAAAAAAAAGAAAAGAAAAAACAGGAAAATGTTAGCAATACTCAAGAGAAAAGACAAAATAGATGGCCAGGTTTGAGGTGATCCAAATATTGTAGTTGTCAAACAAAAACTTTAATGTAGCCATTATAACCATTCTTCATGAGATAAAGTTGAACACTCTTGAAATTAATGGAAAAATAGAAGTTAGCAGAGAAATAGAAGGTAAAACTAAACAAATGAACAAAAAAAATGAAATTTATAAAACTGAAAAATACAATATCTGAAATTTAAAATTAACTCTGCGGGCTGTGGGGGTGTGAGGGGAAACTTCCCCTTTGGGTTGAAGGTTCACTGAAAAATCAACTCACAATAAGGCATATTAATAAGAAAAAAGTTTATTCACCCTGCCCATGGGGAGATTCACAGGGTGATTACTCAATATCCCAATGGGGTCCAAAAATTTATATACCCTCATTTTAGTAGGGGAGAAGATGAGCAATAGAGGTAATTCTGTTTAGGGACAATAAATGATTACTAGGGATGAATAGATACTCGGGAGAATGAACAGATTGGGGGGAAACAGATTGACTTATAAATGATTTTCTTTGAAAATTAAATTAACCTGAGAGACATGTATTATATTTAAAATGGTTTGGACCAGGTCTGGTTGCATTCTTGATCTTCTTTCCCATAATATATTGAGATAACAGGGAGGGGAGAATGAAAGACAATTGTTCCTTTTTTTTGGTCTGACTGTTTTTATGCAGATACAGGGAAAGCCCCTTCTGAGGCCTGTGGATTTCTAAGGGCCTGTAATGCAAAACTCTTTAATACCAAGAAGTCATATTTTGGGGTGAAATTCCCTGAGCTCCTTAAAATGCATTATGCCAAGTGAAATAAGCCAAACTAAAAATATTACACACTGCATGATTTTCCTTTTTTTTTTGACATTCTGGAAAAAACAAAACTTGAAAGATGGAGAAAACATCAGTGGTTACTAGAGGTTAAGGCTGGGTGTACTGTTTGGCTACAAAGAGGGAGCACAAAGGCCTTATCCTGGGGTGATGGAATGTTCTGTGTCTTGATTGTGGTGGTAGTTATATGATTCTATTTGTCAAAATTCATAGTAATATACTCCAAAACAAGTGAAATTTGTTGTATATAAACTTACAAAAAAGAAATCACCGGCACCCCATTTCATATCTGATAGGGTTAATACATCTTCATGACTACATAAAGAATGGAAGAGATTCATGTAATCTCTTATCTATTTTTGAAGTCATTTTCCACTTGATTCCATATTTAAACTGTTAAGAAGCCAAAAATGGAATAAACAATGATGCAGTCTCTGAGTACATACAAAAATCTTTCCAAAAAAGCATTTTGTGTTTCATGTGCCAGGCAGATGTTTTGTAGGGTCTGCTTACTACAAAAATCCCTGATGAAAAATAGAGGTATAAAAGTTGGGGTCTGTCTGTAAGAGAAAGAGAGACACGTTGACTCCAGAAAAGATCTGTGTTTTTTAAAAGAGGCCAAGTCAATGAGATGGAGTGGTGAAAACTAGGACAAAGAATCTGACATGGCCTGGAAGCTCTGGGTTTTGATAATTGGGGTGTTATCTAGTATGCGCTATCTGGAGGAATCACATCTGTTGTACTGAGATATATCCTGGCCGATGTTCTGAAATATATGGGGAGCGGGCAGGCTTGGATTGTTTCCACCAAGCAGATTGTATACATTCTTGTGACAGCAGGAAGAGTTTTCCTGAATGTAGGGTTTCTTCTTTAACTCGCCTCTCATCCAAAGGGCAAAACCTGCAGGATGGGGGCTTCGTTGCAGTGAGATCTCAGCAGCTGACTAGAGCTGCATTTTTTCCCAGTGTTTTTTCTCCCTTTGAAGTTATATCATCACTCTGCTTCCTCTTACATCATTATGGGCCTTATCAATTTTTATACACAAATGTGTAAAGAAAACCTGTTGGTTTTAAGAAACCTTTGACCTACCCCAAGTTACAAAGATAATTCTCTTATGTTTTTCTATAAAAGTTTTATGGTTCCAGCTTTTACATTTAGGTCTTTGATCCATCTTTCTTTTTTCCCCCCTCATACAATGCTGTTTTATTGAGATATAATTCACATACCATAAAATTCACCCTTTAAAAACATACTGTTGTCTGGTATTTAGTATATTCGTAAAGTTGTGCAATTTTCACTATTATTGTCTAATTCCAGAACATTTTTATCACCCCTAAAAGAAATTCTGTATCCATTACTGTCGGTCCCAATTTCCTCCCTTCCCAGCCCCTGGCAACTACTAATGTACTTTCTATACGGATTTTACTACTCTGGACATTTCGTATAAACAGAATCATCTAATACATGGCCTCTAGGGTATGGCTTCTTTCACTTGGCACATTTTCAATGTTCATCCATTTTGTAGCATAAATCAGAACTTCATTCCTTTTTGCTAATGAATAATATTCCTTATATTGCTGTACATGGCTGAAAATATACTGTATTTTCTTTATGCATTCATCAATTAATGGACATTTGTGCTGTTTCTAGTTTGGGGGGCCCTTGGAAATAATGCTGCTATGAATATTCATGTACAAATTTTTGTGTAGACATACATATTTTCACTTCTCCTGGGTATATACCTGGGAGTAGAATTGCTAGATTATAGGGGAACTCTATGTTTAACTTTCTGAGGTACTGCCATGCTGTTTCTGTGGTTCGAACGTGTCCCCCAAAAGTTCGTGTGTTGAAAACTTAACTCTTCTGTCCTCATAAATGGATTAATGGATTAATGATTTGATGAGGGCTGTGCCCTCATGAACGGATTAATGTTGCTATCACAGGAATGGGGTCATTATCTCAAGAGTGGTTTTATTATAGGGGTGAGCTCTCTCTGACTGTCCTGCTCTTGCTCTCGTGCCATGTGGAACCATCCACCATGGTATGACACTGCAAGAAGGCCCTCAACAGATTCCGGCACCGTACTCTTGGACTTTCCAGCCCCTGGAACCATGAGCTAAATGAACTTATTTCTTTGTAAATTAACCAGTCCGTGGTATTCTGTTACGGTAACAGAAAATGAACCACCGTGTTACATTCCCACCAGAAATGTATGAGGGTTCCAGTTTCCCCACATCCTTGCTGCTGCTTGTCATTGTTCATTTTTTTTTTATTATAGCCATCCTAGTGGGTATGAAGTGTACTACTACTCGTTGTAGCTTTAGTTCATACCTCCCTGATGACTAATGTTTTTATTTGGCTATTGGCTATTTGTGTATCTTCTCTGGAGAAATGTCTATTTAAATCTTTTGTCCATATTTTAATTGGATCCTTTGTCTTTTTATTATTGAGTTGTAATATGACTTATCTTTAATTAGCTTTTATGTGTGCTATGAAGTAGGGGTTGGTCAAGGTTGTTTTTTGGTTTTATTTTTAACATATAGGTATCTGGTTACTCTAGCATCATTTGTTGCAAAAACTATTTCACCCATTGGTTTGTTTGGTACTTTTGTTAAAAATGAAATGACCATTTAAATGTGGTTCTTTTACTGGGTACTCTATTCCAGTACCATGATGTCTTGATTACTATAGCTTTATAGTAGTTCTTGAAATTGGGTAGTATAATTCTTCCAACTTTGTTCTTGTTTGAAAATCGATTGCAATCCTGGGATAAATCTCACTCAATCATCGTGATTGTGGTAGGTAGAGTAATCCCCCCCACCTCCAAAAGATGTTCACACCCTAAAGCTTACAATCTGTGAATATGTTATGTTACATGGCAAAGGAGAATTAAGGTTGCAGGCCAAATTAAGGTTTCCAATAAACCGACTTTAAGATGAGGAGATTATCCTGGATTATCTGGTTGGGCCAATGTAATCACAAGCACTTTAAAAGTAGAAGAGGGACGAAAAGAGGAGGCCAGAGTAATGTGATGTGAGAAGAATTCAGCTACCTTTGCTGGCTTTGAAGATGGAAGAAGAGGGCCATGAACCAAAGAATGTGAACAGCCTCTAGAAGCCTCTAAAAGCTAGAAAGGCGAGGAAACAGATTCTCCCTAGAGCTTCCACAAGGGAACGCAACCCTCCTGACACCCTGATTTTGGCCCAATTAGACTTGCATCAGATTTCTAACCCGTAGAACTGCACAATAATAAATTTGTATTGTTTAAGCTGCTAAGTGTGTGGTAATAGAAAAGTAGAACAATAGAAACTAACACAGTGATGTATTATCCTTTTTCTATAGAGCTGGATTTGATTTGCTAAAATTTTGTTAAGGATTTTTACACCTGTCTTCATTGCAGTTTTCTTTTTTTGTAATGTCTTTGTTAGGATTTGGTATCAGACTAATGCTGGCCTCATGGAATAAGTTGGAAAGTATAGGCTTCCCTTTTACTTTCTGGAAGAGTTGGTTTAGGACTAATATTACTTCTTTCTCAAATGTTTGGTAGAATTTATCAGTGAAGCCATTTGGGTCTGTAGTTTTCTTTGTGGGAAGGTTTTTAAGTATTAATTTCACTTTCTTTAATAGATACAGGGTTATTTAGGTTATCTATTTCTTCCTGAGTGAGCTTTTTTTTTTTTTTTTTTTGAGACAGAGTTGCACTCTGTTGCCCAGGCTAGAGTGCTGTGGCATCAGCCTAGCTCACGGCAACCTCAAACTCCTGGGCTCAAGCAATCCTTCTGCCTCAGCCTCCCGAGTAGCTGGGACTACAGGCATGTGCCACCATGCCCGGCTAATTTTTTCTATATATTTTTAGTTGTCCAGCTAATTTCTTTCATTTTTAGTAGAGACGGGGTCTCGCTCTTGCTTAGGCTGGTCTCAAACTCCTGAGCTCAAATGATTGTCCCGCCTCGGCCTCCCAGAGTGCTAGGATTACAGGCATGAGCCACCGCGCCTGGTCCTGAGTGACCTTTAGATTCATCATTTTTTCAAACTTAGTTGCTGGAAAAAATGATTAAAGTGTGGTTAATTTACTTTTTAAAGACAGAAGATTTCTTTTAGTGCATTTTTTGAATATTTATAGTACAATTTAATGTAATACATTTTAGATCTGAAAAATAATTACTTTATTATGAAATTGCATACATTACAAAAATACAAATATTTTTTGGAAAGAAGACATACTAAGTCTCCGAGTCCTTGTTCACCAGGAGATCTGATTGTGACTTGGCTTCCCATGCATTTATGCCTCTCACATGGGCCATGAACATGCCAGTCGCTGTGGTAGATAAATTTACTTTGTATATCAATCAGCCACCTGATCATATATATATCATTTATAATGGTTCTTCTGAGAGGTGGAGCCTCATGCCATGTGCTGATAGAAGTACTTATAAGCTTACAGAGCTTTAGGCCAGACCCCAAACTGTTAAGTTCACAAGGTGATAAAGTGCTAGCCTGTGAAGCCTCTTGAAAGAGAGGTCACTACCTATCCCTGGCCATGTGTCCCAATCTTGCCATTATGTCGGGCAGTGGTTCTTACTGGGAGCATTTTGGAAATTCATTGGAGTGCTGCTGGCACTCAGCGAGTAGGGATGCAATGTCCCTAATGATCCTGTACAGTGAGGAATTGTCCCAAGTCTTGTATACCTGCACATATCCTGCTGGCTAGTCATGAAGATTAAAAACCTATGTATAATTTTCTGAGTCTGGAACCTAAGTCTGTTTTGCATATATTAACACAAAGTGATTGTGTATGGTTTAATATACACTTAGTATTCCAATTTTTCTTCTAGCATTCATTCCCCGTTCCCTTTCACTTTCCTTCTAGTATAGAATGGCGTTAAGTCCAAATTCATTCATCTGTCAGTGCATGCGATCGTCTAACCACTTTGCTATGACTTTTAGGATTGAGCCTGTACGTTTTCATATAAAAGACATGTTTTATTATAAATTGCCTTTTTATCCTCTGTGCTGCATGGAGAGTTATTTTTTAAAATTAGATGTGTAAGTACAGTATTGTGTTTGAATTCCATTTCAGGACAGTAAAAGGAGCATTACAAAATATTTGTTATGAAAAGCAGGTATTAGTTTGAAAGGCTTGAGAACCATGTTATAGAAGCAAGGTTTTTTCTGATTTCCATACTTTTTCTAGCATTATAGTTGCAGTTATATAAAATGGCAAAGTCTGTGAATGAGTCCATAGGTGGGTCACATACTCCACATCAAAATTAACAAAATAATAAAAACGGATTCAACTTGTGTTTCGCCTGCAAAATAACCTAACACAACTATTATATCCCTCAAATATATATCCCTCACACATAGGCATAGTGACCGCAAATTTCAGTGCACAGACTTAGATATGCAAGGCGTGTGACTTGCTTCTCTTTTCTGCCTGTCACTGAACTCAGTACTGCTGGGGTCCCTATTCTTATGAGTGAAGAAAAGCAGCTTTTGGTCAATTCAGATCATCTCAGTTAATTCATGATCTCTTTGTCTCATCCTGGCTCCTCTCCAGGGAGCCAACACGCTGGAGCAGAGGGGAGTGTGTGATCCACAGTCATCCCTACACAAGCCTCTGCAGAAACATTCCTGTTCCTGGCCGGCCTTTTGGTATTATCCATCTGGATTGCGTTGTAACCTCCTTACCTGCAGAGACTCTTTGGACCATCTCTGTGCCACATTTGTGCTCTTCTCAGTGGCAAATCAAAAACATTCATCAGTGGAGCTGTAGCCTCTTCTATACTACGGCCTGAGAGGCCTCTGAGCCTGCCTCCCATCACTGGTACAACCGTTGTCACCTGCTGCTGCCACATCAGCCTGGGCGCAGGGAAATGCAGGAAGCCTCGCTGTCTCTTCCTCTGGCCCCAGGCTCCTCCTGGGAGATGAGGCACAGTTCTTTCCCCTCTTGGAGCCCCAATCCATCAATCCTTCTTTGCTGGGTTGCAGTCCTGGGGGCAGGGTCCAGGCTGTCTTCCTAGGGTCACAGCCATGTCCTCTTGCTTTGATTCTAGTCTTCTCTCTTCCCCTAACTGCCTCTTGGTATTAGCTCATCCATCTGATGACTGTCCATTCCCAGAGCCCAAATGCTGATCAGCCTGCCTACTTCCTGGGTGGGAGGAGGGTCGCAGGGTGACAGGAATTACTAGGAATGAAAAAAGCTCTTCCTATTTGGAAACATTATTCCATTAGAGATATAAGGTGTGCAAGGCATCCTGTTTGGTCTGCAATCACTTTCTCTCTCTTCCATCTGTACACCTAACTTTATGCCAGGATGGTGAAAGTTTTCATGTGCTTTTGGTTGTGATCTATGCTAGGTGATAGGTGAAGACGATCACCTTATATTGATGTCGATAGGATCAGTGAGAAGAATATGGAATATAAACCTTTTAATTAGGTCTAAACCATCCTTAACTATACCATGAGCCTCTTATTATTTTAATGACATACAGTCATCATTTTAATTTTTTATGGTATTATGCTTTATAACAGTGCTATATTTTATATACATCAGTGTGGATCGTTTAATGCTGGAAAAACAGGTAAATACATTTTACTTTGCGGTTTACTTTTAAAATTCATGTTTTTCTTTTTCTTCCCTCCTCCTATGAGACCATCTGCAGCAGTGTGCCCCTTCCTAACTTGCAGGTTCTAGCCCGTTATGCAATTAGGGAGCCAGACACCACACATATTCCTAGAATTGCGTCTGAAACTGAATAAGCCCTGTGCTAGTCTCTGACTGCATGGGCTTTGTGATGCCTACTGTGGTTACTCAGGGGCATTTGTTTTGATTTGTTTGATTGTTTGGTCTTGTTTTCCATCCTGGTTCATGGCTGTTCATGTCCCTTTGTCTCTTGCTAAAATGCCTCCTGTTCTCCACTTGTCTCTCGTTAGGCACAGAGACCCAGGCTGCTTCTCCTCCAGTGGCCTCACTGCAGTGGCTGTCTTCACCTGCTTGGGGTGTCCAGTGTCACCTGGATTTTGCCCTCACTCCCACTGTGCACTGCCTGGCCAGTGAACGTGCCGCTGCCCAGGGGTCAGGGCACTCACAGAGTTTATTTTACTTTGGCTTTGGAGCAAGTGTCATCTGCAGATCTGAAGGGAATCTTGTCCTTATACCTTTATTAAATTTGCATTCAGCATTTTAAATACTTTTAACAAACTGCTTCATATTTAGGTGTATTGAATTATGTTTGTTTCTGCTGTTAAATGTTTCACTCTTCTGTTGTTCTTCAGAGAGGATTGTGCTGGTCAGTGTTCTCGTGACTTTTGTTTGCCTCTCCTGGCATTAAACACCCAAACACCAGTGAAATCCTTTAGCATTTGACAAAACTTTAGAGAACTCTGGGGAGACAAATTTGCCTGCCCGCAATTATTGATTTTTCTGAGTAACTCTAAAAGTATATCCTACTACTTACGAAGCAGAGATTCATTAAAATGTTTCTGCTTCAAGGCTAAAAATTCAGAACATTTAACTTGTATTATATGTTTGGAAACATAAAGACAAATTACAGTAATTGATATCTGCCCAAATAGAATTTGCTAGCTTCCTCTGGTTTAACAGTCTGTGAAAAATCATTGACCTCAATTTCCATCTCTCTCACCATATAAGTTGTTAGTACACCTGTTATTTTGAAATCGCGGTTCTATTTTTTCCTGTCTATGGATGGTGTTTTCACTTTTCTCCTGCTGTCCTTGAACTTATAATACTCTCAGGCAGTTCTGTGGGACTTTTCTCATCTATTACTTTTGGTTTGGCCTTACTGAAGGATAAACTACTGTCTAGTAAAAGCGTCATCTGGCCACCTTAAATGAGTTTTAGGTCTGGAAGCGAGGGGCAAATAATTTGTAAGTAAACTATAATACTCCCTCGGGGTACCAGAAAAATTGAGTTATCCCTGAAACTCATTAGTAAAAAATACCAAGCATTTTTTCAAGATTAAACTGTAGGAACAATAAGCAGGGTTTTAGTTGTAAAAAAAAAAAGAAGGATAGAACAAACATTTGGTACTAAATACACCAAAAATTTGCTTAATACACCAACCATGGGTCTGCTGTGCTGTTCGTTAGGGGATCCAGAATAGGAAGGCGAAAGCTAGCATTACCCGTGCCTCCCAAGTGAAAGTGACTCGTGACGTTTTATACTTACTTTACAACTTTCATCTAAGGATCTCCAAGATCTATGACTACTTTAAACGACAGGAAAAAAGTTCAGTTGTTTACGTAATAAATCAGGACACTGTTTTCCAGGTCCCAGCTCCATTTTAACTTGTGGAGAACAAATGTTTTCAATCTTTCAACAGACTTTGGAGTCTTTTCATCCTTAATAAATTTTAAAGGAGAGATAAAATCCTGTCGGTATCTCATCATTATAAGCAATGACATTGGCCCTGTTAAAGGAAGGAAATCTTTTACTACAACCCTTTATAATCTTTTTCTTTTCAATCCCCATTCATTCCTGATTTTGCCCCGTCCCTGCAACCATCTTCCTTTATCTTCACCCCTTTTGGTAGCTATTTGGGGTCTGGCTGCCAATTCCCCTCCACCAGAAGCCTCCTCTTGCAAGCTCAGCAGATCCCTCCCCTTGCTGGTGCTCTTGGTCAAGATGTCGAGTCTGATTAGTGTCTGACTGTGAGCCGGCGGCCAGAGCACTTATCTACCCTGAGTGCTGCAAACCAGTTTAAACCTCTACAGATACTCCAATGACTATCCGAACAAATACTCGGTTTCTGATGTTTAATCTGAATCCCAGGCTATCACTATAGTGCCTCTTGCTTTGATAACTGATGTCCTTTATTTAAACTCATGGAAACAGAAAGGAGTTATCCTGGCTCCGCCCCAGTAATAACAATACCCCTCACCATTCATTGTGTTTTCGTGGCTCTCAAGAAATTACCTACAGAGTAGAGAATGCAACCTAGAAGGACTGTATGCTTAGAATGCTTTCTTCTTATGAAAGCGTGGTGTTTTGGAGTGTGGCTGTCATCCCTAAATCTAGTATATGTTTAATGAATGTCCAGTTGGAGCTCGGTGTGCTCTGCAGACTTTGCTGGTGCTGCTGGGCCTGGCGACTGTCACCCATGAAAATGGCTCAT
>RJWJ010005733.1:0-66485 GCA_004363605.1 Indri indri
GCATCTACCCAAAAGAGCACAAAACATTCTATGATAAAGACATCTGCACCCGAATGTTTATGGCAGCACAATTCACTATTGCAAGGATGTGGAAACAACCCAAGTGCCCATCAATCCATGAGTGGATTATTAAAATTTGGTATATGTTTACAATGGAATATTACTCAATCATAAGAAACGACAGTGATCTAGAACCTCTTACACTTTCCTAGATTAAACTTAAGCCCATTATCCAAAGTGAGGCACCACAAGAGCAGACGAATGGGCTCCACTTGTACTTGCCATCAAATTGGTACTAACTGATCAACACTAGGGAGATCACATGGCAGAAATACTCTATAGGGATTGGGGGATGGGGGGTAAATCCGCAACTAAAGGACATGGGGAGCACTGTGGGGGGGGAGGGGCATGCCTTTAACCCACACTTGGGTGAGGCAAAAACATAAAGTGTAACCATAATGTTTGTACCCTCACAATACCCTGGAATAAAAAAAAAAAAAAAATGAGTAAATGGCCTAAAAAGACATTTCTCAAAAGAAGACATACAAATTGCCAACAGGTATATGAAAAAATGTTTAAAACCACCAATCATTAGGGAAATGCAAATTAAAACCACATTAAAATATTACCTCATACCTATTAGGATGTCATTATTATTATCAAAAAGATAAGGGATAATAAATGTTGATAAGGATATGGGGAAAAAGGAACATTTGTAGTTTGTTGGTTGGAATATAAATTGGGACAGCCATTATAGAAAACTGTATAAAAACATTGAAAGTAGAACTACCATATGATTCAGCTTCTGGGTATATATCCAAACAAATTGAAATCAGTATGTCAAAGAGATGTCTGGGTTCTCATGTTCATTGCAGCATTATTCACAAGCCAGGATGTGTAATCAATCTAAGTATCCTTCAATGGATAAATGAATAAAGAAAATGTGATATATATACACAGTAGAATACTATTCAGCCTTAGAAAATAAGAAAATCTTGTCATTTGCTACAACATGAGTGAAACTGAAGGACATTAGGTTAAGTGAGTTAAGCCAGGCACAGAAAGACAAATACTTCATCATCTCACTTATATGTGGAATCTAAAAGTCAAACTCACAGTAGCAGTGAATAGAATGGTGGTTACCAAGAGCTGGGGATGTAAGGAGGGATTGGGGTGATGGTCAAAGGATACAAAATTTCAGTTGGACAGGAAGAATAAGTTTAGGAAACAGCACTTCAGAAAGAGGAGGATCTGCTTTGGGTAAGTTTGGATCACTGAGCCATGATGATGTGAATGATTGAATGTTGGCAGCAAGCAATGGTGATAGCTAATGGGAAGGTAGTGTCTACAATATGGATATGCTGGACAGAGGGATGATTCAGCCCCAGGTGGGACAAAGCAAGATGACAAGAGATTTTATCACACTGCTTAGAACATCGCACAATTTAAAGCTTATAAAAACCCTCAATAAAATACCAGCAAACTAAATTCAATGTCACATCAAAAACAATCCACTAAGACCAAGTGGGCTTCATCCCAGGGATTCAAGGATGTTTCAACATACATAAACAATAAATATGATTCACCATATAACTAAAACAAAAACAAAGAACATATGATCATCTCACTACATTCAGAAAAAGCATTAGATAAAATCCAGCACACTTTCATGATAAAAACCCTCAACAAACTAGGTAGAGAAGGAACATATCTAAAAATTATGAAATCTATATATGACAAGTCCACAGCCAACATCATACTGAATGGGGAAAAGTTGAAAGCATTCCAAATAAGAGCTGGAACAAGACAAGGCTGCTCACTGTCACCACTCCTATTCAACATAGTGCTGGAAGTCCTAGCCAGAGCTTCTGTGTATAATTGAAAGATCCAAGGAAGAGAAAAATATTAAGCATGTCCAAAATTGGAAAGAGGAGGTCAAACTAACACTCTTTGCTGAAGATATGACCTTGTATCTAGGAAAACCCAAATTTTCCACCTAGAGTCTCCTGGAATTGATAAATAAATTCATCAAAGTCTCAGGATACAAAATCAATGCACATAAATCAGTAGTATTTTTATATACTAATAATAGCCAAGCTGAGACTCAAATCAAAGACTCAACACAATTCACAAATAGCTACAAAGAAAATAAAATACCTGGGAATATACTTAACCCGGGAGGTGAAAGATCTGTACAAGGAGAACTACAAAACTCTGAGGAAAGAATCACAGAGGATACAAACAAATGGAAAATCATATCGTGCTCATGGATAGGTAGAATCAACATTGTTAAAACTTACATGCAACCCAAAGTTATTTACAAATTCAGAGCAATCCCCATCAAGTTAACAATATCATACCTCACAGATCTAGAAAAAAATAATTCTATGCTTCATTTGGAACCAGAAAAGAGTCCAAACAGCCAAAGCAATTTTAAGCAAGAAGAACAAAACTGGAGGCAACACATTACAAGACTTCAAGTTATACTACAATGCTATAGTAAGCAAAACAGCATGATATTGGTACAAAAATAGGGACATAGACCAATGGAACAGAACACAGAACCCATACATAAAACCATGTACCCACAACCAACTGATCTTTGACAAAGCAGACAACAATGTACACTGGGGAAAAGAAGCCCCATTCAATAAATTGTACTGGGAAAATTGGATAGCCACATGCAGAAGAATGAAACAAGACCCCTACCTCTCACCACTCACAAAAATTTATTCAAATGGATAAAAGACTTAGATCTAAAGCATGAAACCATAAGAATTCTAGAGGAAAATGTAGGAAAAACTCTGCTAGTTATTGACCTAGGTAAAGAATGTATGAAAAAGAACCCAGTGGCAATCATGACAACAACAAAAATTAATAGATGAGATTTGATTAAAGTAAAAAGCTTCTGCACAGCTAAGGAAACAATCAACAAGAAAACAGACAACATACAGAATGGGAGAAAATATTCACAAGCTATACATCTTGCTAAAGGGCTAATGACCAGAATCTACAAAGAACTCAAGCAAATCAGCAAGGAAAAAAACCAAACAACCCTAAAAAGTGGACAAAAGGCATGAACAGATGCTTCTCAAAAGAAAGACAAATGGCCAAGAAACATATGAAAAAATGATCAGCATCACTAACAATCAGGGAAATGCAAATGAAAGCCACAATGAGACATTACATTACACCAGTTCAAATGGCCTTTATTAAAAAGTCCAAAAACAGTAGATGCCAGCGTGGATGCAGAGAGAAAGAAATGCTTATAGGCTATTGGTGGGACTGCAAATTAGTACAACTTCCATGGAAAATAGTATGGAGTTTCCTCAAAGAACGAAAAGTAGACCTACCATTAGATATAGCAATTCCACTACTGGGTATTTACCCAAAGGAAAATAAGTCATTTTATCAAAAAGACACCTGAACTCAAATGTTTATTTCAGCACAATTCACAATTGTAAACATGTGGAACCAACACAAGTGCTCATCAACTGATGAGTGGATTAATAAAATGTGGTATATGTACACCATGGAGTACTACTCAGCCATAAAGAAAGATGAATTAATACCTTTCACAGCAGTCTGGGTGGAACTGGAGTCCATTTGCCTAAGTGAAGTATCACAAGAATGGAAAAACAAACACCACACGTACTCACTATTAAATTGGAACTAACTGATGAGCATACAAGTGCACAGAGGGAAGTAAAACTCAGTGGAAAGCAACTGGAGGGAGGAGGAGGAGGGGAGGGGAATAAACCTACCTAATGGGTAGTGTGAACACTATTTGGGTGACAGAGACACCTGTAACCAGGACTCAAGCATTACAAAAGTGATCCATGTAACCTAAAACATTTCTACCTCCTTAATATTTTGAAATTAAAAAAAACTTATAACTTGTTTATTTGGGGAATTTTCCATTGAATATTATTGAAACATGGCTGACTGTCAGTAAGTAAAACCTAAGAAATTGAAACCATAGATAAGGGGGACTACTGTATACCTCAAAATCACTCAGAGTAAAAATTTTAAATGTTCTCACCACTAAAAAATGCTAAATATGTGAGAGAGCAGATATGTTAATTAGTTTGATTTAGCTATTCCACAATATATACATATATCAAAACATGATGTTTTGCACCATAAATATATACACTTTTTATTTGTAAATTAAAATCAAATACATAAATAAAGATGAATAAAAATAAATAAATGAACTTATTTGGAGGACAAAAATAAGTGAAGAATGGATAGTGTAGGACCAAAGGAAAACTTCCCCTTCATCCTCTGAATTTTGCTAAAATTTAAATAATAAAAGGCAGATTAACAGGAGAAATGACATATGAATTTATTAACATGCACAGGCGGAAAATCACAGAATGATTACCCTGCCATGCAATAAGGTACAGGTGGCTATACACTCTTCTTCCTAGAGGAAAAGGAGATGGGGAAGCATAGATGATTTTAGGGGGTAGTAAATTGTTTTTAGAGGAATTTGATGGCCTGAAGAACATACACTGGGCTGGCACAGAGTCTGTTGGGCCCACAGAGCAGACAATGGTCTGAGACAAAAGTCTGTCCAGCTTTGTTGACAGGCTTCAATCTTTCTTCTTGCCATGAGTTCAGTTAATGAAAACTCAGGGAAGAGACCAGAGGTAATTGTTTTCTTCTTCAGTGGGTCAGGACTCTTGGCATTTAAGAGAACTTTAGAGAACAACTTCATTCTGTGATTTGGGAAAGACTGAGGATAGAGATACAGGAGGGAAGGGGAATTTGAAGCTTCTTCAGTTTAGCATATCCAAGTGCCATATTTTGTGGTATCAGTTTCTGAGCCCCAACAATAAAATAGGTAATGTAATTGAGAACTTAGAAAACCTTGAGCACAATATAAAAGTAACCAATGGAGTGTGGTAAAGGAAAATGTATTTAAAGTACAGTAGATACTAGGAGGATTCTTCTTCGAGAGGAATAGGGCCTTGGACCCAAAGGGAAAGAAACATAAATCTTGTGCATGGCTTGCCTCTAATGCTGATGAATATGCAAATGATGTTTACTGGTTTCTAGCTTTATAATCAAATCACAGAAGGCAATTTATGCAGGATGGAATATAATGATCTATGTTCTCAGTATAAAAAGACAGGTTCAGCTGCCAAAGATTGAGTAGTAGAAAGGAAGATGAGAGATTCCTAGAACTATTGTAACAAGGAGCAGAGGTTTAGTTAGTTTGGGTTTGCAGGAGTGGCCAGCAAAGTCCCTGAGGGCAGTGATCCAGCTAATGGCAGGAGAGTTGAAGGGTTGTATACGTGAGCAAATCCTCATCTGTTATTGTAGGAAGTCAACATAGAGCATGGAAATTAATGTATAAACATACGTTATTTAGAGCCACCTGGAAACCATGACAAAAACAAACCATGGTTGATTTGGGGAAGTGGAATCAGAAAGGTTGGAGCTGAAATACCATCAACATGGCTGCTCATTATTACCCTTTTCTCTGCTGGATTTTTAACCATGAGTAGGTTTTACGTTTCTTTTTTTTTTTTAAGGTAAATTATTTCATTAGTGTGGTAATTGTGTATGATTTTCCCTAAAGTTTAAATATTGTCATTTATTTTCTTAACTGTTAATCAACAAATTATGATTTTTGAGACTAGACAGGCATAAACCATGTAAGAGCAGTCTTCAATTCTTGGCATTGCGTACAAATGGATACCCTTCCAATAGAAATAATTAACACAGAGTTTTCTCTCCCTTAACAAGTATCCCATACTGTGAAACATCAAAAGTTAATGAAGAATTTTCCAAAATTGCTTTTGATAAATTCTACTTCCAGGATATGTTAATAGGTGATCCTTGAAAAAGGGAAACTGTGATCAAATGTCTTGAAAATATGCATAGTATGTACCTTTCTGGGAATACACATTAACATGTCAAAATTCTTGATGTTTCACTCAAAATTTCCCTTATTTATTTTGTGTACAGAACTTTATGAAGGAACATTTCATGAAATGTAGTTGGAGAAAGGTTGGATTACAAGCTTTCTGGAATAGTGGTGATTGTATGTCATTAATGGTTTTAGACTTATAATAAAATGGATTTCATAATGCCACTGTATACATTATTAAGTTCAAATCTAGTAAAAATCTTCGTGTTACATAATCAACACAGTAAGTGGCATAGTGGGGTTGCCATTTCCAGAGGAGTATATTGAAAAGAAGAGAAAAATATCCCTTAACATTATATTTAAAATATTTTATGAATGAGTTTTATGACAACTGTGGGCCCAACTTTAAATGATGCTTGATATCCACAGAGGCAAAGCCCAAAATGAATATGTGATGACTGAGTTTGTTGTTGAAATCACTTCAAAGCTTGTTATTGTCAAAAGTAGAATTTAAAAAAATCAACATAATAAATCTGCTTTTTATTATATACATATACATAGAAAATAATAAAAGATTCAGTCAGTATTAGAATTTGGATTCAGTTAAAAGCTACAAAATTTCTGGGAACTATTTCACTTTAATTATTTATATCTTGACACATACATATAAGCAGAAATTCAAAGGAATAGTTTTAGACAAATTTCAATGGAGCCTCAGCTATGTTTCATACTGGGAACTGTTAAGTTCACCACAAGTGAACATGGTTCAATGATGGTGCTTTGGTGCTTCCTAAATTTGAAGGTCTTTGACATAGACACTTAATAAGAGGTTTAACTGAGAAAAATCTTCCTGGAAATAAATGACCACATTATCGATATCTCCTCATTCCTTGCCCAATCTTCTTTTGAGTTTTGTTTCTACTTCTATTAAAATTATCCAAGCGTTAATACACTTAATCTTTATACAGGTCAATATAATGTCTGTTTCTATATTTTGTATATATTGGCTTAGTTTTAAGTCACAGTGACTAGAACTTCCTGAAATATTCTGGGTTCAAAGAAAATGTATGGGAACTAATTTAAGAGTAGTGCCTACAATATGCATCCTTTGTTTACTTCTTACAACCATTTTGAGAAGCCCGTAATTCATTGCTGCATAACAAGTAATCACAAATTTAACCACTTAATACACTTATTGTTTTATAATTTCTGTGGGTCAGAAATCCGGGCACAGCTTAGCTGGTTCTCTGCTTCAGGGTTTTAGCAGCCTGCCACTTAGGTTTTGGCTGTGGCTGTGGTCTCAATAGGGACTTGACTGGGGAGGATCCACTTCCGAGTTCCCTTGGGTTTTTGGCAGAATTAATTTCCTTGTGGCTGCAGGACCGAGGGCTTCAGTTTGTTACTGGACAGCCTTAGCTCCTAAGGGTCACCCACTGTGGCTCCCAGCCACATGAACTTCTCCAACAAGGCAATTGCTTCTTCTAAACCAGTGAGAGGAGCCCTTCTAGGATGTCTGTATATATTGTAATATAATCACAGTAATGACATCTGATCACCTTTGCCATATACTCTTTTGGTTAGAAGCAAATAACATGTTCCACCCACCCTCAAAAGAGGGGATTATACAAGGTTATGGATGTAGATTTAAGCACCACCTTAAATCTGCTCACCTCATAGATTTTATATATGGGCATGCTGAGCCTCAGGGTGATCCTTCAATCTGCCCAGAGAAAATCAATACAAAATACATACTGCAGAGATAGAGGATATTAATTTGCAGCATTAAATTAAAACAAAATAAAAGCAAAACTTTAAAACTCCCGACTTAAGCATTATAAAAGGTATCCATGTAACAAGAACATTTGTTCCTCCTTACCATTTGAAAGAAAAAAACAAAACTTTAAAAAGAAATGTCAACTTCATTTTTTTTGTTAACTGGGTACTTTCAGTGTCTAAGCAAATTCTTGATTTTAAAAAAGGCAACTGTGGAAAGTATATAATTTCTTTCGAGCCCCTGAAGTAAAATTTAAAAATTAAAATAGTTTTAATTTTACATATTTTATATTTAATATTTCTGTATTTAAATAATGATAACTTTTTTATGACTAACCCCACAGATTCACTGGGAAGTAGTGATCATTACTGTAAATCAATCTAGATATATTTTCTTAGGTTCTCTATAGAGCAGAACATAATACTATTGTATTTTAAACATTAATTAATGGAGCTAGTTAACTATTTAATGAACACTGCCGGGCTGGTAGACTAAGCCCTGACATGTTTATGGTTCTAAGTCTTATTTGAAATGGAAGTTGCTAGAAGACAGGTACTATGAAAGTGGTACTATGAAAGTAATATTTTCTTATGATATCTTTTTTTGCAGCTTGTACTATTGTGTGTTTGTGTGCATATGTGTGTGTGTATTCTCCTCTACCAGAATGAAAGAAATTTGTGGGCTAACCACATATTTACATCCTCTTTTCTATTTAAAAATATTAAATAGTATCTGTTAAGGGGTTAAATTGTGTCCACCAAAAAGATATATCAAACTCCTAACTTCTGGTACTGGTGAATGTGACCTTGTTTGGAATTTGGGTCTTTGCAGAAGTAATCAAGTTAAAACGAGGTCATTAGAGTAGTCCCTAATCCAAATGACTGGTGTTCTTACAAGAAAAGGTAAAGGCCATGCTAAGACACAGACACAGAGGGAGAATGCCATGAGACAACAGGGGCAGAGACTGGAGTGACACAACCACAAGCCAAGGGATACCAATGATTGATGGCCATCATGAGAAGCTAGGAACAGGCAAAGAAATTTTCTACCCTGTAGGTTTTAGAGGGAGCATGACCCTCTCTGATGACACCTGGATTTTGGACATCTAGCCTCCAGAACTGTAAAGACAATAAATTTCTGTAGTTTCAAGCCACCCAGTTTGTGATACTTTCTTTGGTAGCCCTAGGAAACTAATATAGCATCTAACATATTTATTATCTTACCCATGGGAAGCACTAAAGTGATATACCTTGAACAAGTTAAAATCCATTGCAATTATTGGCCAAAGAAAAAATATTTTACTTATTTCAATGAATCTAAGATGATACTAATTGCATGATAAATCATTATTTTATGTACTATTTTTTAAAAAAATAAATACTACTAATTATACTACGAAACAATGTTTTCTTTTCACTTAGAATATTTTTTTATTTTATACTTATTGGAATAGTTCTTTCACCACAGGAGGCTCTCTGTTTTCAAATTTTAAGAAATCTTAACAATTTCTTAAAAAAAATTTTTTTTTTTTTGAGACAGAGTCTCACCGTGTTGCCCGGGCTAGAGTGCCATGGCGTCATCCTAACTCACAGCAACCTCAGACTCCTGGGTTCAAGCGATCCTCCTGCCTCAGCCTCCCGAGTAGCTGGGACTACAGGCATGCGCCATCATGCCCAGCTATTTTTTCTATATATTTTTAGTTGTCCAATTAATTTCTTTCTATTTTTAGTAGAGACAGGGTCTTGCTCTTGCTCAGGCTGGTTTCGAACTCCTGAGCTCAAACGATCTGCCTGCCTCGACCTCCCAGAGAGCTAGGATTACAGGCGTGAGCCACCGCGCCTGGCCAATTTCTTAAAATTTTTAACAATTTATCTCGCCTTTAGTTGCATCACTTGGTGAAAGATGCAATCGTTCTGAAAATAGTTCAGTAATAAAACACAACTTCATTCTTCTTATACATGTCTACTCTTTTTCTTTTTTTAGAGGAAAAAAAGTAATATCTTTTTTTTTTTTTACCATCACAAGGTTCATGGTTGAGACCCCATAACAAAAGACAGATTAACAAGAGAAAAGCATAAAAAATTTATTTAATATAAAGTTTACATTAAATGGGAAACTTCAGAAATAAAGACTCAGGAAAAACTGTATTTTTTATGGATAGTCATGCAAAAAATATGATTGAAGAACGAAAGAATATCATTCAATTGTAATAAACCAAGGGAAACTTAGCAAGGCCTGCCTGTTCAGATTCTTCTTGGCCTGTCTGACATTCCTTCCCTCCAAGTACAGGGCAGGATACCTGTCACATGAGGGCTGTCAGAGAAGAAAGGAGGGAGAAAGTCAAATAGTGACCTTTTTAGGTTTTGCAGCCTGCTTCAAGGGAGAAAGAAAAGAGAGGAATTTTAATTTGCCATCTTTGGAGGTAGCATTTTATATACCCCATTAGTTTCCACAAAGCACTTAGATTTGTTTTCAAAGAAAATAATGGAATTGTGGTTATTCTTATAGTAATAAATATTTATTTCATTAATATCAAAATTAGACCTCACTGCTCCGTTTTTTACTTTTCCCTATAACTTTTAATTTTAATGCCAAGTCATAGATTAGTATATTTTAGATATTTGAAATCATAATTAAACTAAAATGTATAGTATTGGCAAGGCATATAACTCCAGGGCACAATATGGACAGCTATATCAACATTCATGCCCTCATGAACAATGACAACTAGTCTATGATATGTGTCTCTATAAATTTTAAAATGCATCCCAGTTTCAGAGATGTTGAAATGTAAAAAAAAAAAAAAAATCGTATCTTAAAATAAATAAAGTAGTAGAGATAACACTGTGATCGCTACCATAGTGCTACTTAGCATGGGAAAAAAAAAAAGAGTTCTATGTAGAAAACAAAGGATAACCTAAATCATAGTTTAAATATCATCTAGGTATGACTTTAGTTATGTTTCCCTGCTCATTTAAATTTATTGTATCTTCTTCCTGAAGGCCATAATTCATATTTGCAAGCCAAAAAAATTATGTCAAGTCAATTGCATGTTTCAGCCTAATATAAAGTAGATCAAGAAATTATTATAGAGAAAAAATAACCATTAAGGAGACACCACTTTGAAAGAAAAGAAAGAAAAAGAGAAAGCGAGGAGAGAGAGAAAAAGAGACAGCAAGAAAGAGAGAGAGGCAAGGAGGTAGGGAGGTAGGAAGAGTGGAAGAGAACAAGGGAGAGAGGGAGGGAAAAGGGAGTGGGGAAGAAAGAGCACTGTTCAAGAGCTTTAGAAATATTAAGTAACAGCAGAGGGTGGGTGCATTATAACCTACATTTCCCAAGCAAGGTACTGAAGGAATGAGAGTCATGCAGCTTGCCCAGAAATAAATGACTTAGGAGCTACAGGGCTCAGACAGCCTGGCTCCAGAGTTCACTCCCTCCAACATCTATGCAAATCTGCCTTTGACCTTTGACTGGAGGGAGAGGAGAGCAGGAAGGCAGTCCTGTGTTGATATCTAATGGAAATTTCTTGTAAAAATTCTGTCTACATTTATCTAAATGATAACATGTTACTCCAGTACTATTCTTCACCAATAATTATTATTCTGATATGAGTAGTAAAAAGAAATCTCAATCATTACCAACATAATTCCATATGGTCATTAAGACTGTGGTTTTAATTTTTGAAAGCTGGACACCTTAGGTAAATACTAAGGTCCTAGCTTCCTTATCTAAAAATAAATTAAGGGTAACTTTTGCCATTTTTATTCCTTAGCATATCTTAAAAATTGTATTCATTCATAGTTATTCAAGCAACATTGATTGAAACTCTACCATGTGACAAACATCGTGCCAAATGCAGAGCAAACAGCAGGAAACAACACAGCCAGGATGCCTGACCTCATGGAGCCTGCAGTCTCTCCAGTAGTGCAGGCAGACTTTAAACACCACAAGTACTTAGGTATTTATGAAGATAACGGTTTTAAACATCCACCTTTGCAGAGATTTGGACTCCCAAAAATAATCCTGAAAAAACTGGAATGATGAAGTTTCTCAACAAAGCTTTAAACACATGGCTGTAACAAGTGCCATATCTTAGTTTTGATCTTATGGCAACTGCAAAGATATTGAATAACATCTGCAAGTGATTTCAAAGTAATAAAAACTTTGAAAAATAAATAGCTACATAAACAAATAGCTACATTGCCTTCTCAAATTGGCAGTGCAGAAAGCTCTCCGTAGGATTACATGATTTTGCTATTGAACCTTTTTGAAGGAATAAGATTCCCCCTCAAAAGGAATTTATTAATTAGGAACAAACCTATCGCTAGTTTTTTTAGATTCTAAGCAATTAATTGAGTCTTATAAGTCAGATCATTTTAATGAGGGATAAATACCCTCAGAAATTTTGGTGGTTTTGCTCCTGAGAGCAAAGAGAGGAGAAAAGAGCAGTGGCAAAAAGACGCATAGCTGAATACAAGAAAAGCTTTTAGAATAAAAATTTCAGATAGTCAATTTTAAGTTTTCATGTGCTACAAGTAAAGCTCTTTTAATTTTCTAAACCTTTATTAAAGTTGCTGTGTATTCAAAGACTTGACAGCAGTATGCATATATGTGCATGTATGAATGTGTATAATCAGAAAGAGGGTGAATTTCTTGTGTAGATTGACTCCAGGAGGAATAAAGGAAGTGCCACAACCCACAGAACAAAAAGCAAAACTTCAATGGAGACAAAATGCCAGAGCCTGAGATGCCAGAGAAACACAACTGCACTACAAACAGACACACATGCCCACACTCAACTTCCACTTGCAGAAATTTACAAAAATTAAACATTTACCTTTTCAAAAAATATCAAAAATGAATTCAGAGTAACTTATCTGGCTCTATTCTAGCTCTTATGAATTTACATTACACAGTAATGGTTCAAGAAAGTAAAAACAGTAGCTAAGATCTGTTGAAAGCCTGTGTTGTTTAATTCTCAAGCATGTATAAGATCAGTTCCTTTATAACAATTTTATAGATAGGGAGACTAAGACTTAGAAAGGTTCAGTAAGGTCACACAAATAGGAAGGGACAAGGAGGAATTTTATCTCAGCCATACAGCAAAGCTTGTGCACGTAATTCTGCTTTGCCTGAGCAAGAAAACACTGCAAAAAAGCGTAATAGTTTTCCTACAATATATAAAAGGCCAAATCGAATGGTAGTTCTACTTGCAGTTCTTTGAGGTATCTCCATATTACTTTCCACAGAGGTTGTATTAGTTTGCGGTCCCACCAGCAGTGTATGGGTGTTCCTATCTCTCTGCATCCATGCCAACATTTATTGTTTTGGGACTTTTTGATAAAGGCCATTCTCACTGGAGTTGATATCTCATTGTGGTTCTCATTTGCATTTCCCTGATGATTAGAGATGTTGAGCATTTTTCCAACATGAATGGATTAATAAAATGTGTTATATGTATACCATGGAGTTCTACACAGCTCCAAGAAACAATGGTGATCTAGCACTGCTTGTGTTATCCTGGATAGAGCTGGAGCCCATTCTACTAAGTGAAGTAACACAAGAATGGAAAAATAAGCACCATATGTACTCACCATCAAATTGGTATTAATTGATCAATGCTTATGTGCACATACACTAGTAGCATTCATTGGGTGTCAGGCAGGTGGGGCGAGAGGCGGGGATGGGTACATTCACATCTAATGGGCGTGGTGTGCACCGTATGGGGGGTGGACATGCTTGAAGCTCTGAATCGGGTGGGCAAAGACAATATATGTAACCTAAACATTTGTGCTCCCATAATATCCTGAAATTAAAAAAATATATTTTATATATATATATATATATGTATATGGCCATCGGTCAACAAGAGGGACAAATTTGATCTCCTATTCAGAGATAAAATCTAGAAACAATCAGTGAGCAATTTGGGGAAGAATTTTCATCTCCATCTAAGTGACCCCAGCAACTAGACCTGTCTAACGGTGGAACAGCCTGGGGTAGCAAGGCAAAGGCTGCGTGAATGATCATATGACAAAACACCATAGGAAATACGGGAGATGGTCTTTCAGTGTTCTGGGACTCTGATTTCTAGGCTCCATTAAAGCCTAACATTCTATGCACCCAAAATCTCCATGCAAAATGCATTTTCCTTATCTTTGCCCCAAGACTGGAGTTTTTAGACTATACAACATCTGATTCTAACCCTAATTTCTTCTTCTACTTCTGATTTTCTTTAAGCTATAAACGGTATTATTCAAGTTTTATTTTATTATTTTAACTCCAGCAGGAAAAAAATGATGAATAATATACACAAATATTTTTTACACAAACTATTCCTAAGCTAGATCACTCCATTGTTGAATGTGTTCAATTTAGTGTCAGTTCTCAGAATTTCAGGAAACATACCCTGTGATTTTTGGAATAGAATCAAGTGTCTAAATATCCAATAGAAATTCATTTGTCCTTATGGTATAAGAATTCTTCTTAAGTAACTATGATCTGCATAGTTTAACGTGGCCTTAAAATTAATGAAGCCTGAGATATCCCTGGAAGAAATCCCAGTCTCTCTTGGATGGTTATAGAGTAACATAAAATTTTGTTCAACCATAAAATGATTATGCATAAATCCAACCTACTCAGACTTTCTTTTCAATGAAAAAACATTAAGGGAATTTTTCAGGATCATTAGAAATATCAAGAAAAAAAAGGAATAAGCCTATGATTTTAAAATATTTTTCCTCATAATTTTTAGTCACTTCTGGATCAGGAAGAGTCATACATCAAAGTTTTTCTTTTTGGCAAAGCAACGATCAAATACATCCATGTACATCCACGTGTGCATGCATACATGTGTGTGTATATTTCTTATAATATTTCCATTGGGGATTCCATTAGCATTTAACGCATTTTTTGCTTTATGCCTTTTCCAATCATGTCATAAATCTCACTGATGGATATGGAATTGAGGTCACTCTTGCTGCTCTGTATAGGAAAGTCGATCATGCCCTAAGGGTCAGCTAATGCTGTTCTTCATGGCTTGTTCAAGAGAACTTTGAAATAAGACATCCATCTGTCTGGCATGTCAGCATTTTAGGCATACAGACTTCCTTCTTCATCATCAGCAGAGATACAGCCCAGGGAGTGTTATTTTTTTGCTAAGTATAGTAAACTCTTCATGGTCTACTGCATTAAATGGCATCTCCTCACAAATGATATTTTCTGTAGGTCATCTATTCACTGCCTTCCGTAAATATTCAGAAAATAGCTGTCAGCAATCAACTGAGTCAATGGAAGTTTCTGATTAATGGGGAAAGTTGAGTCACCCATGCCCGGTCTATTCATCTTTTACTATACTACTATCAAAAAAGAAAAACAACTGTCACATATTGTATTTTTTTTTTTTTTGCAAAGAGTAACACAGTATCTTTTTGTTGATAGTTAAGTTTGTAGGTCACCAATCATCTGATGTTGATTTAACCTTATGGCTAAAATTTCAATACATTAAACATTATAAATATGCATTTGTTAATATTTTAAATTAATAAATAATCACTTGAGCATATACTTTTTGCTGCAGAATAGTATAAGAGCTTAAATTTGCCTGATGATTAGTGATGTTGAACATTTTTTTATATATTTTTTGGCCATTTGTCTATCTTCTTTGGAAAACCTATGTTCATGTCTTTTGCCTACTTTTTACTGGGGCTGTTTGGTTTTTTTCTTGCTGGTCAGTTTGAGTTCTTTGTTGATTATGGATATTAGCTCTTTTTCAGATGTATAGTTGCAAATAGTTTCTCCCATTCTGTAGGTTGTCTATTAACACTGTTGATTATTTCCTTTGCTGTGCGGAAGCTTTTCAATTTAGGTAAGTCTTATTTACTTATTTTTATTATTGCTGTATTTTTTTTATTTCAGCATATTATGGGGGTACAGATGTTTAGGTTACGTATGTTGCCTTTGTCCCCCCTTCCCCCCCAAGTCCGAGTTTCAAGCGTGTCCATCTCTCGGATGGTGCGATTTGCACTCTTTGTATATGCATATACCCGTCCACTCTTCTCCCTCCCCCCTCTCCCTCCCCCCTGCCAGACATCCAATAGATGCTATTCTTATATGTACACTTATGTGTTGATCAGTTAAAACCAATTTGATGATGAGTACATGTGGTGCTTGTTTTTCCATTCTTGGGATACTTCACTTAGTAGAATGCATTCCAGCTCTATCCAGGAGTATACAAGAGGTGCTATATCACCATTGTTTCTTAAAGCTGAATAGTACTCCATGGTATACATATACCACATTTTATTGATCCACTCATGTATTGATGGGCACTTGGGTTGTTTCCACATCTTTGCAATTGTGAATTGTGCTGCTATAAACATTCGGGTGCAGGTGTCTTTCTTATAGAGTGTCATTTGTTCTTCGGGGTAGATGCCCAGTAATGGGATTGATGGATGGAATGGTACTTCTACTGGTGTCTCTTTAAGGTATCTCCATATTGCTTTCCACAGAGGTTGCACTAGTTTGCAGTCCCACCAGCAGTTTATGAGTGTTCCTATCTCTCCGCATCCACGCCAACATTTATTGTTTTGGGACATTTTGATAGAGGCCAGTCTCACTGGAGATAAGTGATATCTCATTGTGGTTTTGATTTGCATTTCCCTGATGATTAGAGATGTTGAGCATTTTTTCATATGTTTTTTGGCCATTATTCTGTCTTCTTTTGAAAAGTTTCTGTTCATGTCCTTTGCCCACGTTTTGATAGGGTTGTTTGATTTTTTCTTGTCGATTTTCCTGAGTTCTAAGTAGATTCTAGTTATCAGCACTTTATTGGATTTCTAGCATACAAAAATTTTCTCCCACTCTGTAGGTTGTCTGTTTGCTCTTGTGACAGTTTCTTTGGCTGTGCAGAAGCTTTTAAATTTGATCAGGTCCCATTTATTTATTTTGGTTGTTGCCGTGATTGCCTTTGGGGTCTTCTTCATAAATTCTTTGCCTAGGCCAATGTCTAAAAGAGTGTTTCCAACATCTTCCTCTAGAATTCTAATAGTTTCACTCCTCAGGTTTAAATCTGTTACCCAGTGTGAGTTGATTTTTGTGAGAGGTGAAAGATGTGGATCCTGGTTCAGTCTTCTACATGTGGCTATCCAGTTTTCCCAGCACCATTTATTGAATAAGGATTCTTTTCCTCAGTGTATGTTTTTGTCTGCTTTGTCAAAGATTAGGTGGCTACATGAGGATGGTTTTATATCTGGGTTCTCAGTTCTGTTCCACTGGTCAATGGCTCTATTTTTGTGCCAGTACCAAGCTGTTTTGATTACTACAGCCTTATAATAAAGTTTGAAGTCTGGTAAGTTGATACTTCCCATTTTGTTTTTATTGCCTAGAATTGTTTTTGCTATGCAGGGTCTTCTCTGGTTCCATACAAAGCGTAGAGTTAATTTTCCTATATCTGTGAAGAATGCTGTTGGTATTTTAATAGGGATTGCATTGAATCTGTAGATCACTTTGGGTAGTATAGACATCTTAACAATGTTGATTCTGCCAACCCATGAGCATGGTATGGTTTTCCACCTGTTTACATCCTCTGCTATTTCCTTCCTCAATGATTCATAGTTCTCCCTGTAGAGATCTTTTACCTCCTTAGTTAAATATATTCCTAGATACTTTATTTTCTTTGTTGCTATTGTGAAGGGAATTGAGTCTTTGATTAGGATCTTGGTATGACTGCTATTGGCATATATGAAAGCCTCTGATTTGTGTGCATTGATTTTATATCCTGAGACTTTACTGAATTCATTTATCAATTCCAGAAGCCTCTTGGTTGAATCCATGGGGTTCTCTAGATATAATATCATGTCGTCAGCAAATAGTGAGAGTTTGATCTCTTCTGTTCCCATTCATATGCCTTTAATTCCACTCTCTTGCCTGATTGCTGTGGCCAGGACTTCCAGCACTATGTTGAATAGAAGTGGAGATAGCGGGCAACCTTATTTGGTTCCAGTTCAAAGTGGGAATGCTTTCAATTTTTCCCCATTCGGTATGATGTTGGTTGTAGGTTTGTCATAAATGGCTTGTATCATTTTAGTTAAGCCCCATCTATGCCTACTTTGGTAGGCATTCTTATCATAAAGTGGTGTTGAATTTTGTCAAATGCTTTTTCTGTGTCTGTTGAGAGAATCATATGGTTTTTGTTTTTGCTTCTGTTTATGTAGTGAATTACGTTTATAGATTTGAGTATGTTGAACCGTCCTTGCATCTCTGGTATGAAGCCCACTTGGTCATGATGGATTATTTTCTTAATGAGCACTTGGATTTGGTTGGCTAGAATTTTGTTGAGAATTTTTGCATCTATATTCATAAGGGATATTGGTCTGTAGTTTTCTTTTTTTGTTGTGTCTTTTTCTGGTTTGGGCATTAGGGTTATGTTGGCTTCATAAAATGTGTTGGGGAGGAATCCATCCTTCTTGATGCTGTGGAATAATTTCTGCAGGATAGGCACCAGTTCTCCTTGGTAGTTGTGGTAAAATTCGGATGTGAAACCGTCTGGTTCGGGACTTTTCTTTTTTGGAATGTTTTTTATTGCTGTTTCAATTTCCGTCCTTGATATTGGTCTGTTCAGGAATTCTATTTCTTCCTGGTTGAGCCTAGGGAGGCTGTGTATTTCTAAAAATTTGTCCATTTCCTCCACATTCTCCAGTTTGCATGCATAAAGGTTTTTGTAATATTCATAAATTATATCTTGAATCTCCACAGCATCAGTTGTGACTTCTCCTTTTTTGTTCCTGATGGAGCTTGTCAGGGATTTTTCTTTTCTGTTTTTCGTTAGTTTAGCCAAAGTTGTGTCAATTTTGTTTATTTTTTCAAAGAACCAACTTTTTGTTTTATTAATCTTCTGCATAGTTTCCCTGTTGTCAATTTCATTTACTTCTGATTTGATCTTATTAATTTCCCTTCATCTGCTGGGTTTGGGGTTGGTCTGTTCTTCTTTTTCCAGTTCTTTGAGTCAATTCATTAGATTGTCTATATGTGATCTTTTTGACTTTTAGATATAGGCATTTATGGAAATAAACTTTCCTCTCAGGACTGCTTTGGCTGTGTCCCACAGATTTTGATAACTAGAGTCACCTTTGCCATTTAGTTCAAAGAATATTTTGAGTTCCATCTTTACTTCCTCGTTTATGAAGGAATCGTTCAGCAGAAAGTTGTTTAATTTCCATGACTTTGTGTAGAGATGAGAGTTTCTGTTGGGGTTGATTTCTGTTTTTATTGCACTGTGATCTAAGAAGATGCATGGTATGATTTCTATTTCTTTAAATTTTTTGAGACATACTTTGTGTCATAGAATATGGTCAATCTTAGAGAATGTCCCACGAGCTGATGAGAAGAACGTGTATTCAGTGGTTTTTGGGTAGAATGTCCTGTAAATGTCAGTCAAGCTCATTTGTTCTAGAGTTCTGTTTAAGTCCGTTATTTCTTTGTTAATTTTCTGTTTGAAAGATCTGTTCTGTGCTGTCAGTGGGGTGTTGAAGTCTCCGACTATTATGGTGTTGCTGTCTATCAATTTGTTTAGATCAAGTAGAGTTTGCTTTATGAATCCGGGTGCACGTAAGTTGGGTGCATACATATTTAGAATTGTTATGTCTTCTTGTTGAACTGTACCCTTCACCATTATATAGTGACCCCCTTTGTCTTTCATTACTTTTGTTGATTTAAAAACCAAATTGTCTGAGATCAAAACTGCCACACCAGCCTTCTTTTGGCTTCCATTTGCTTGAAATATTGATTTCCACCCCCTTAGTTTGAGTCTAAATGCATTCTTGCAGGTTAGATGCATTTCCTGGAGACAGCAGATGCTTGGCTTGTTTTTTTTTTTTTTATCCATTCAGCTAGCCTATGTCTCTTGAGAGGGGAGTTCAAACCATTCACATTTATTGAGAGAACCGATAAGAGGGGTGAATTACTGTTCAATCTGTTGGGTTGCATTTTGTTGCTTTGTTTTCTCTCTTGAGCCATTGTGGAATCTGGCCTTTGATCTTTAACTTGCAAGGTGTTTCACATTCGAGAGTGTTTATTGTGCTGATCCTTGTGTAATTCTGCTTTGAGTACTTCTTGGAGAGCTGGTCTTGTCTTGGTGAATTTCCTCAGTCTTTGCTTATCTGAGAATGTCTTTATTTCTCCTTCATATATGAAACTTAGTTTATCAGGGTACAAGATTCTAGGCTGGGCATTATTCTGTTTCAGAAGAGTGAGAATGGGGCCCCAGTCTCTTCTTGCTTGTAGGGTTTCGGTTGAGAAATCTGGAGTTATTCTGATGGGCTTTCCTTTGTATGTTACTTGTTTCTTTCACCTTACAGCTCATAGAAGGGCCTCTTTAGTGGATATTTTGGTCAACCTGATGACTGCATGACGTGGTGTCTTCCTATTTGCATTGAATCTCCCTGGGTTCTGTTGAGCTTCCTGTACCTGTATATCTAGATTTTTAGCAAGGCCTGGGAAATTCTCCCCTATTAATTCTTCAAATAGCTTATCCAGCCCTTGAGTGTTTTCTGCTTCACCTTCCAGAAGCCCTATCACCCTCAGGTTTGGTTTTTTCACATAATCCCACATTTCTTGTAGGCTTATTTCTTTTCTCTTAATTTTCTGCTCGATCTCTGTGACTCACTTATTTAATTGGAAGGAGTTGTCTTCAATCTTTGAGATTCTTTCTTCTGTCTGATCTGCCCTGTTCTTGAGGCTTTCCACTGTGTTTTGTAGTTCCCTGAATAAGTCTTCATTTCCAGGAGATCAGTTTGATTTTTCTTTAATATTTCAATTTCTTTAGCGAATTTTTCTTGCAAGTCCTGGATTTTTTTTTGTGGTTTCTTTGTGTTGGTCATCCATTTTTTCTTGCATATCATTCAGTTTTCTTACAATCCATGTTTGAAATTCTTCTTCTGTCATTTTAGTGTTCTGAGTTTGGTTAATGTCCATTGCTGGGGAGCTGTTGTTCCTCTTTCGGGGTGTGCTTTCCGTTTGAGTCTTCATACCTCCAGAGTTCTTTCACTGGTTCCTTCCGATCTGGATAAGTTGTTCCTTCTTGCCTTTAGATTTTCATTTGGGTAATGACACGCCCTGTTTAGTCTCTGAGCCAGTAGATGGTGTTTGTGGGTGAGATTCGAACCCCACCCTTTATGATGAATCAGTAGATGCAATAAAAGCATGTGCAGGATGACCTTCTTGTCAGTATGTGGCACTTGCAGGGAGAAGGGTGCTGTTTCAGGGTCCTGTCGCTAGCTCTTGTTCCTCTAGAGAGGCCCTCTTGTGCCTCGGGTGATGGGTGGGGCCCTGGGACTTCCAGGTGTGTCCTTGTGCTCCACCTCAGTGGGGGCAGGACCGGGAGTAAGTCTGGGTGGGGCTGGGTTGGGTAAGCCTGCCCTCAGGCTCCACAACTGCTGTTAGCAGGGGTCAAAGGTCTGCTCTTTGTTTCTGTGCAAAGCTGATGATAGGGGCTAAAATGGCTCCACTCAGCTGAAAGTCTGGGCTTTGGGGGTGGGGCTGTCCTAGACCTGCACTCTGGAGCAGGTCTCACTCCCCTCCACTCTTCTCCTCTACGTGGCCCCTCACAGGCCTCTGCCAGCAAGTGGGACCTCAGGCTGATGGATCTACCCTGGCTGTGACGTGGGCCAGGAGGTTTCCTACCCAGGATTGCAGCCTGAGCTGGGTGCACAGCCCTCTTTTGGGAGGTGGGCTGTTGCTCAAGCATGCTGATCTGCCCCTGAAGGCACACACTCCTCAGTAGGCTCTTTCACAGATCTCTCCTCCATGCCCCAGGGCAGTGCGATTGTGACCTGGGTGTGTGGGTTCTGGTCTGCAGGCCTGTCCCCTGGGCCCTGGAGATCAATCCCTGACCCTGCCAGGGGGAGGGGTGCTGGTCTTGAATCACCTACAGGGTGCCCAAGCTGGATCGATTTCACTCCACCTCAGGATTTGTCCCACTCTCCTGGAGTTCCCAGGCAAGCAGCACCTGGGAGGGCTGGCTGGTAGGTGGTTCGCAGTCTGAGTACCCATCAGTCTGCTGTACAGCCCCAAAAGGAAATGTCCCGTTCCTTGGAGATGCCTCTGTGTGACGGCTAAATTGTCTCTCTGGGCACCCACGGGTAGGGAGGGGAAGGAGAGAATGGAGCAATGTGGCGTCTGCCGATAGGCTTGGGTCTGCACACGGAGAGGTGCCCCCAGGGGGCTGGGAACCCAGCTCCGTGTCTGCAAGAGGCCACTGCTCACTGGCGACAGCTGTCTCTGAGCTGGTGTTGGCAGGTCTCTCCATCCGCTCAGGAGCCCAACAACAGTCTGAGATGCAAGGGAGGGGAAAGTTAACTGCTCCACCTACCCTTGTCGCTGGTCTCCAAGTCTCTCAGGACCTTTCTCCTTCCAGTTCTCCTCCACAACGTCTTCCCATGGAGTCTCCTGTAGTTTCAGGCACCCTTCCTTCCGACCCTCACCCAATCTATGTTTCTCTGCTAGTTTATTTTTTTCTCTTTCTTCTAAAATTTGTCTTTTTTGCAGAGACACTCTGACTGGTGCCTTTTCTCATCCGCCATCTTGGCTCCCCTCTCTATTATTGCTGTATTTGCCTTTGGGGTCTTAGTGTCATAAATTCCTTGACTAGGCTGATGTCCAGAAGTATATTTCCTAGGTTTTCTTCTGGAGTTTTTATGGTTTTGATACCTTGCTTTTTTTTTTTTTTATTCCAAGGTATTCTGAGGGTACAAACATTATGGTTGCACTTTATGTCTTTGCCTCAGCCAAGTGTGGGTTAAAGGCATGCCCTTCCCCCCTACAGTGCTCCCTGTGTCCTTTAGTTGTGGATTTACCCCCGCATCCCCCTGATCCCCAGAGAGCATTTCTGCTATGTGATCACCTTAGTGTTGATCAGTTAGTACCAATTTGATGGTGAGTACAAGTGGAGCCCGTTCTTCTGCTCTTGTGGTGCCTCACTTTGGATAATGGGCTTAAGTTTAATCCAAGAAAGTATAAGAGGTACTAGATCACTGTCATTTCTTATGATTGAGTAATATTCCATTGTAAACATGTACCGAATTTTAATAATCCACTCATGGATTGACGGGCACTTGGGTTGTTTCCACATCCTTGCAATAGTGAATTGTGCTGCCATAAACATTCGGGTGCAGATGTCTTTATCATAGAATGTTTTGTGCTCTTTTGGGTAGATGCCTAATAGTGCTATTGTTGGATCAAATGGAATTTCTATTTTTATCTCTCTGAGGTATCTCTAAATTCTTTTCCACAGAGGTTGCACTAATTTGCAGTCCCACCAGCATAAGAGTGTTTCTGACTCTCCACATCCTCACCAGCATTTGATGTTTTGGGATCTCTTGATAGAGGCCAATCTCACTGGGGTTAGGTGATATCTCATTGTGGTTTTGATTTGCATTTCTCTAATGATTAGAGATGTTGAGCATTTTTTTTATATGTTTGCTGGCCATTATTCTGTCTTCTTTTGAAAAGTTTCTGTTCATTTCCTTTGCCCATTTGCTGATGGGGTTGTTTCATTTATTCTTGTTGATTTTTTTGAGTTCTAGATAGATTCTTGTTATCAGCCCTTTATCAGATGTGTAGAGAGCAAATATTTTTTCCCATTCTGTGGGCTGTCTATTCACTTTAACGATAGTTTCCTTGGCAGTGCAGAAGCTTTTTAATTTGTTTAGATCCCACTTATTTATTTTTGTTGCCACGGTGATCGCATGCCTTACATTTAAGTCTTTTATCCATCTTGAATTAATTTTTATGAGTGGAGAGAGACATGAGTCCTATTTCATTCTTCCGCATGTGGCTATCCAGTTTTCCCAGCACCATTTATTGAATAGAGCTTTCTTTCCCCAGTATATGCTCTTGCCTGCTTTGTCAAAGATCAGTTGGTTGTAGGTAGATGGTTTTTTTCTGGGTTCTCTATTCTGTCCCATTAGTCTATGTCCCTACTTTTATATCAAGAAACATATCTAACTTTCAAGGACTCAGACAAACTAAAAGTAAAAGGATGGAAAAAAATATTTCACACAAATGAAACCAAAAACAAGCAGGTAAAAAAAAAATCTGATAAACATATCTGATAAAATAGACTTTAAATCAACAATGCTAAAAAAATGGTTACCTTATAATGGTAAAGGGAGCAATTGACTAATAACGTAGCAATCTTAAATGTATATGCACCTAGCACAGGAACTCTTAAATTCATAAAGGAAATTCTACTGGAACTAAGCAGAGAAACAAACAGTAGCATCATAGTTGCCAAGGACTTCAACACCCAACTGACAGAACTGAACAGATTACTGAAGCAGAAAAGCAATAAAGAAAACTGCACTTCAAAGGAACTCTATAACAAATGGACCTAACAGGCATTTTCAGAACATTCTACCCCAAAACTACTTAATATACATTCTTCTCATCAGCACATGGGACATTTTCCAAGACTGATCAAATCATAGATTACAAAAAAGTCTCAGCAAAGAAAAAAAATCAAAATTGTACCATGTACCATCTCAGAACACAGTGGAATAAAATAAATCAATTCCAAGAGAAACACTCAAATCTATGCAAAGCCATGAAAATTAAACAACCTGCTGCTGAATGATCCTTGGGTCAATGCTGAAATTAAAATAGAAACCAAAAGTTTCCTTGAACTTATCAAGAAAGGAGACACAAGCATTCAAAATCTATGAGATACAGCAAAAGCAGTCTTAAGCGGAAAATTCATAGCCTTTGATGCCTTCTGAATAAGATGAAAAGATCACAAATTAGCAACCTAATATCATATGTCAAGGAACTAGAAGATAAAGAAGAGCAAACAAAACACAAAGCCAGTGAAAGAAAAGAAATAACAAAGCTCAGAGCAGAGCTAAATGAATTGGAAACAAAAGAAAACAATAAAAGGATTCAATGAAATGAAAACTTAATTCTTTGACAAAATTTAAAAAATGGTATACCACTAGCCACATTAACCAGAAATAGAAAAGAAAGGACTCAAATAAACTCAATCAAGAATGAAAAAGGAGACATTACAACTGATACCACAGATATAAAAAATAACATCCAAGCATACTATCAAAACCTATATCCACACAAACTAGAAAACATAGAAGAAATGGATAAATTCCTGGAAACACACAATATTCCAAGCCTGAATCAGGAAGAAATAGAAATCCTGAACAAACCAATAAAAAGCAGTGATATTGAAGCAGTAGTTAAAAATTTCCCAGAAAAAAAAAGAAAGAAAGACAAGAAAAAGAAAAAAAGCAAAAAAATAGTCCCAGACCCAATGGATTTAGAGTTGAATTCTACCAGACCTACAAAAAAGAACTGGTACCTATCTTACGGAAATTATTCCATAATAGGGAGAAGGAGAGAATCCTCCCTAACTCATTCCGTGGAGCCAATATCACCTTGATACCAAATCCAGGAAAGGACACAACAACAACAACAAAAAACTACAGACCTTATGAACATAGATACAAAAACTATTCCTATGAACATAGATACAAAAATCCTCAAGAAAATACTAGCAAATAGAATTCAACAGCACATCAAAAGATAATTTACCATGATCAAGTGGGGTTAATCCCAGGGATGCAAGATTTTTTAACATACGCGAATCAATAAACAGAATTCACCACATAAACAGAAGCAAAACAAAGACTATATGATCATATCAAGAGATGCAGAAAAAGCATTCAATAAAATTCAGCATCCTTTCATGGCAAAAACCCTCAACAAACTAGGAATAGGAAGAACATACCTTAAAATTATAAAAACCATAGCCAACATCATACTGAATGGGAAAAGTTAAAAGCATTCCACCTAAGAACTGGAACAAGACAAAGATGCCTACTGCCACCACTTCCATTCAACATAGTACTAGAAGTCCTAGGCACAGCAATCAGTCAAGAGAAAGAAATAAAGAGCATTCAAATCAGAAAAGAAGAGGTCAAACTATCTCTGCTTATTGATGATATGATCTTATATCTAGGATATCCTAAAGACTCCACCAAGAGACTCCTTGGAATTAATAAATAAATTCAGCAAATTTTAAGGTTATAAAATCAGTGTACACAAATCAGTAGTATTTCTACATACCAATAACGGTCAAGCTGAGAGTCAAATCAAGGACTCAATACCATTTACGATAGTTGCAAAGAAAATAAAATTCCTAGAAATATACTTATCCAAGGAGGCGAAAGATCTCTATAAAGAGAACCATAAAACACTAATGAAAGAAAACACAGATTACACAAACCAATGAAAAAACATCCCATTCCATTCTTATGAATTGGTAGAATCAACATTGTTAAAATGTCCATACTGCCTAAAATGATTTAAAGATTCAACGCAACCCCCATCAAATACCAACATCATATTTCAGAGATCTAGAAAAAATTCTATGCTTTATTTGTAACCAAAAAAGAGCCTGAATAGCCAAAGCAATCTTAAAGAGAAAGAACAAACCTGGAGGCATCACATCACATGGCTTCAAATTATACTACAAGGTTATAGTAACCAAAGCAGTATGGTATTACTGTTATTTTTATAGACCAAAAAACCCTAAATTTAAGTTATGATAAATAATGCCATCTTTGCATCATAGGTGGGTAGCATGACTGTGATATAAATCTAGATAAGTTGACTTCAGATCCAGCCTTCTAAATTGTTATGAAGGAAATTTCATAATGGTTTTAGGAAATTAGAAAATAAAAATACTCCATGAAGAGAAGTATTTCTCAAGTCTCCTGTTATATTCTTTAACTTCCTTACTGAAACTGCAAATAGCTTTATCTTATTCTACAAAAGCAGCATTTTCTTTTTTTCCTCTAGATTGCATGTACTTGGCAATTAGAAATTTCATATTTGAGCCAATTAGCCTAATAAAACCCATTTCAGCCCTAGTTTAAAATTTAGAAGCCATAGGATAGGGTACTAACATCATTTATCATGTTTAAATCTTCACAGAATTGGCTTTAAATGACCCAAATGAATCTCCTAGCACATAGAGAAGTAGAAGAGTTCATTAGAGCAGGCATGTATAATAGTTATTGAAGCTACATTTTCTAACAGCTGAATCTTATATGATTACAGGTCACTTTCTTTTATGAAAATGACCAATTAGGAGTAGGCTATTTTATCAAGTTGAAAACATAGGCTTGATTTCTCTATTTTAATGAAAAGAACAAGATGGTGCTTACATTTGAGACTAGGGACCTGCAAATTCCCACCCACATTTTTCAGCACTGAAGTTTAGCCCAAGAAAGGATAAATGTATTTATAGAAACTGGTTTCACTCCCTTCATACAAAAATAATGCCAAGGGAGGATATGCCATAATAGCAGTTATCCTAAGACTGAATTATTCTACCTTTTTTCTTTAATTGCTACATTTCTCACAGGAAATTAAAAAACAATGAAAAGTGAAAGTTTACAGTGAATTTTACAACTCTACCGTGGCAGTTGGGTTTTGACTTCAGGTAACAGCTGCTGAGGCTGAGCTAGGCATACAAAAGATTCGTTGAGGAGTGAAGCACGTGAAAGTAAAAGAGAGAATGAAGGATCAGGCAGAGGAGCCAGGAGACAGCTGGAGCAAAGATTATCCATTTGGGTGAAATTGGATAGTCCCTTGCTCCACAGTCTTGCTCAACCATTGGTTGGACTTACCTCAAGAATAATGTGACCTTCACTCGAAAGCTGAAGCAGAGCTGAAGGGGTTAACAACAGGAGGCTGTCAATTATGCACCCTTCTTTCTTGCAGGGGACCTGCTTGGCTCATCTCCATGTGTGCTACACATGATGTATACCTATTAGTTGCACATGAATATGGACACATTATATTGATAATGGCTGTACATTTATTATGTATAATATGGTCTTCAAGAAGTTTGTGGAAAAGTGGAAGTAAAAGATAAATGTAAAAATATAAACTTCCCAACATAAGTGTTATCAAGTTCAAGCCATTTTTATAAGTGATGGTGCCAGCTATTTAGTACATCTCCAAAGAACTGAGGCTCCTGGGATTTAACTATGTCAGTGCAATCTTTTTTACATTATTAACTAAAAAAAAAAAAAAAAAATGGGTGCCCTTTAAAGATTTTTTAAGATTAGGAAACAGAAAAAGTCAGAAGGAGCCAAATCCAAACTGTAGGGTAGATGCCTAATGATTTCCCACTGAAAATCTCATAAAATTGCCCTTGTTTAAAGAGAGGAATGAGCAGAAGTATTGCTGTGGTGCACAAAGATTCTCTGGTGAAGCTTCCCTGAGTGTTTTTCTGCTAAAGCTTTGGCTAACGTTCTCAAAACACTCTCTTAATAAGCAGATGTTCTCATTCTTTGGCCCTCCAGGAAGTCAACAAGCAAAACACCTTGAGCAGCTCAAAGAACTGTTGCCATGACCTTTGCTCTTGACCAGTCTGCTTTTTCTTTGACTGGACCACTTCCACCTCTTGGCAGCCACTGCTTTGATTGTGCTTTGTCTTCAGGATCATACTGGTAAAGACATATTTCACCTCCTGCCACACTTCTCCAAAGAAATGCTTCAGGATCTTGATCCTATTTGTTTAAAATTTCCATTGAAAACTCTGCTCTTGTCTGCAGCTGATCTGGGCACAATGGTTTTGGTACCTATTGAGTGGAAAGTTTGCTCAACTTTAATTTTTCAGTCAGAATTATGTAAACTGAACCAGCTGAGATGTTTATGGTGTTGGCTATTGTTTCCACTGTTAATTGTCAGTCCTCTTTGCAGTATTGTCCTTATAGGCTTTTCATAAAGCATCAATGATTTCATCACTCTTTCACCCAAGCTCCACCATAAATTTGATATTTGTTCTTGCTTAAATTTTAGCAGAATTCATATTGCTCTGAAAGAGACTCTTTTCAAACTGATGCTTTACCCTTCTGCGTCCTTCAAACTATAACCTGTTCTGACATATTATAACAAGTTAGTATGAGTTTATTTTGGTGCAAAAAATTGGAAATCTGTGTATAGTTTTTTCATAATATACATTTTCTGTGAACTTTTTGAAGACCCCTTATATGAGGGCAAAAGTCATCATCAGTTAAAAACAGATAAGTATTTATCCAGTTCATCATAAGAAATCACTTTTTTATGATCATAAACAGAATAACATGTACCTTACTCTGAATATGTAAACTGCTTAAGAATAAAAACATCACAGAGAAAAAGGACTAGAATGTATGTATTCAGTAGTATATATAAATATACTAATAAATTATAGACCAAGTTGAAATTAAGCCTATCTAAAAAAAATCACACAGTTAAAAGCCATACCAGGCAGGAAAGCTAAGCTCCCCTGTAAACCCCACTGCAGTGGTGGCATATAACCTAGCCACAAACTGTGTGAATGGCCCTGTTCCACACACAGGACAGGACAATGTCACTTGCTCAAACTATCCTCTGACACAAACATTCCTCTGCGCTTGGTAATTGTCCATTGTGAAGCACTCTATAGAAGTGATTTCTCAGCTGCTTCAGCATAGTTTGTTTATCCAATAGTCAAAATTTGAAAAGTGTAAAATAACTTAGTCATTAACACTTGGTGGCTATTTAATGAATTGACTTGAAAAGAAATTTTGATATCAATATTTCAAGATGAAACCTCATTGGACTCCAACTTAGAAGCTGAAAATGTTTAAAAATCTAAGTCTAAAATAACAAAGACCTAAAGAGGGTAGCAAAAAAGTAAATGACTAGCAGGGAGATTCAGGGGCAAGAGAAACATTGTGTTGTGTTAAAATATGTGAAAGTAGGTAAAGGGAGTTAAAGATGAAGCTTATAACACAGACCTCCCAGAATTCAGCTATGAACAGAGTTTAAGTGTGGTAAAATATTGAAAAAAACATGATCCTGAAGTCCCTCTTTCATTCTTCACCTTCATCTCTTCTTCTCCTATGCCACAAGCCCACACACTGAAAGCTTCCAAGGTACACAACTGCAGCACCCCACTCGAATCTGAATAATCCATCTCTCCCTTAGCAAAATCCTTTCCCATTCCTTCCATAATCTGTCACACTAACTGAAACCATGGCATTAACACAAGGGACCAACTAGCTGTTTAATGCTAAAAGAACCCAAGTTAAAAGAGTCCCTTCAATTATAATTACAGAGAGGTAGTACCTAGACTGAGGATATCATATGACAGTTGCAGGCAATATTCTCCCATTAAGAGTACACTTCTAAAAAAAAAAAAAAGTACACTTATCAGGTAAGTTTATAGAATACTGTACAAAATTATCTATTCACAGTTGGCCCTGATACCAGGACACCAGTGCTACCCATATCTCAATAAAGTGCAAAATGCCCACATATCTCTTCCTGCTCTATCATTTTATTTCTAATAAAGAGAAGTAGAATAATTATTATAGATGGATCAATTGTTCTAAACAAGCGGATCAGTTGATACAGATTTAGTAGCATATTTGAGAAAACATTTGTGTGGTTCATTGTGTGCAGAGTTAGGCACACTGGAATGAACTTAATTTAAGCAGATGTGCATCTATGTCACTTTGAAGAAAAAAGATAGTAGTACACTAAACACCTCCCCACACAAAATTACTTGAACAGTTTTCAAGGATAATAGACTAATATCCAAATATCCAGCATTATCAGGAGAGAGATATATGTATATATACAGGACAATATGTAAAATATATTGAATACAAGTGTCCAAAGTAGGGTCAAATTGTAATCAACTTAAATATTGCCAGAGTTAATTCCCTCATTAGAGTGGCAAAATATTATGATTAATATTACGACCTGATTAACATGGTTCTAATCTTGTCTCTTCTACTTCCTAGGTATGAAAACTTAGGCAATTTGTGAGATGGAAATAAGAATGTGCATAATGTATATGGTTGTTGTAAGGATTAGATAGGTCAATACATGTAATGCACTTAAGATGATGGATAAATTATTCAGGAAAATGAGCAAACTACATAATCTTGAGGTAGGAAATGACCCGTTTATTGATAAACATTGATTTTTCAAAAATAAGAGTTTAATTATCCCTGTTTACGAGATACTAGAAATGTGATAATGTATTTGTTCAAAGCTTTTCTGGTATCTATTTTCTAAAAATAACTGGGAAATTTGACTTTTTGGTGGGAATAGCACTCATCTTCTTTCAGTACGTAATTTGTATACTGTAGTACACATGGAGGAGGTTATTTTGTAACTGTAGAAAAGAGACGTAAGAGAATTTGCATCTGTGACTCATCAGGCTTCCTTGGACCAGTTTGAACCACATTTATTAGAGAAGTAAAGGCTAGCAGTTGATAGAACTATTTTCATAAAATACTTGATAAGGTTCTAAGAAAAAAATGAATGCCAAAAATTGCCCTATTTTAAGACAAACTGAGAGAAACTCCAAGCACAATCTCCCTGCCTTTGCACTGGAACCAGTACCGTGCTGTCACTCTAAGAATCATTAAACAGTGCCCTTGGCAAGGACTGTGATATTTCCACCATGGGTGCCGTCAGCTGTGTCAGCAGAGTGGTTTTATGGAGTGACTTTATACACAGTGGATGTCAAAGGTAGTGGATGCTGTATGATGAATTGCAGATGATTCATTGGCATAAGATTGGTTTATAGGCATATATTAGATGTGCCTTTGGGGATTCCCAGAAATAGCTTAGAAATATTTTGAGACATTGCTTGAATATGAAGGGTGATGTTGCAAATGATCAGAATTGGGGTATAAAAATAAACGTGATTTCACTTATGCCTCAAAGCTAGTATAGTCTGGGGAATTTCAAGATTATGTATGGTTACACACAATTGATCTAGGCATCTTGTTTAGAGAATATAACTACATACTCTCAGCTAAGTCATAAATCAATAGTTTTAGTGGTTTAGAATACAAGGAATATGACTTGTACCTAAAGAAAACATTTCCAATAGAAAAAAGTATACTTATTTCAAACATTTATAACTGACAGATTTCTTAAAATACAGGATTAAAAGATGAAACACACAAAAAATCACAACACATTATATTCAATTAATAACAAATATATAAGGAAATGCTAAAAGAAAAAATGAGAGCTACTTATATTGACCTATCTAATCCTCACAACCTCACAACATGAAATCAATATATTCGAAAAAAATCATTAAAGTTGATTTTACTTTTAAAGAAAATTGTATTACAGGATACTCTAACCTTATTTTCTAGATATACAATAAAATCACAATTTGGTCCCCTAAGCAGAGACTAAAAATCAAATAAAATTTTCATAAAAATGGCATGCAGAATATGTCAAGCTTTTTCTTATATTTGATTTTAGGCTTTTTTTTTTTTTTTAATTTGGCAGACTGCCTGATTTTCCTCAAACAACTTAGTTGACTAATTTTTATTTATTTACCCAGTAGCAATATAAATTCATGCCCTTCCATTTTTATTGAAATGTAATCAACAAATAAAAATTATATGTATTTAAAGTATACAAAGTAATGTTTTGATATACATATACATTATGAAATGATTACTGCTATCAAGCTAACGTACTCATCAGGTCACTTAATTACATTTGTGTGTGCGTATGTGTGTGTGTGTGTGTTGAGAACATTGAAGATCTACTCTCTTAGCATATTTCACCACATGGTGAAATATGGTATTATTAACTATAGCCACCATACTGTATATTAGATCTCCAGAACTTACTCACTGTAACTGAAACTTTGTACACTTTGACCAATATCTTCCCATTTCCCCTAACTCCCAGCTATTGGCAGCCATCATTCTACTGTCTGCTTCCACGAGTTTTACTTTTTTAGATTCCTCATACAAGTGGGATCATGTAGTATTTATCTTCTGTGTATGGCTTATTTCACTTAGCATAATGTCTTCCAGGTACATGCATGTTGTCACATATGGCAGGATTTCCAGCTTTTTTAAGCTGGAATAATATCCCATTGTTCATACATACATTTTCTTCGTCCATTCATCCATCAGTGTACATTTAGGTTGTGTCTCTGTCTTGGCCATTGTGAATGATGCTGCAATGAAGATGAGAGTGCAGACATCTCTTACTTTATTTCCTTTGGATATATACCCAGAAGTGGAGTTGCTGAATCATATTGTAGTTCTTTTTTTTTTTAATTTTTTGAGGAATCTCCATATTGTTTTTCATAATGGCTGTAATAATTTACATTCATAGCAACAGTGTATAAGAGTTCCCTTTTCTCTACATCTTTGCCAAAAACATTTGTTACCTTTTGTCTTTTTTATAATAGCCATCCTAGCAGGTGTGAGGTGATATCTCACTTTTCAGTTTAGTCATTGTGTTCTTCAGTTCCGGAATTTCTATTTGCTTCTTTTTTATGGTTCCTATCTCCTTCAACTTTTAGTTTTGTTCACATATCATTTTGTCATTTTATTTAGTTTTCGATTTTCTCTTGTACCTCACTGAACTTCTTTAAAATGATTACTTTGAATCATTTCTCAGGCAGTTTGTAGATCTCCATTTTCTTAGGGTCAGTTACTGCTGCTTTATTTTGTTCCTTTGGTGATGTCACAATTCTCTGATTATTTGTGATCTTTGTGGCCTTGAGTTGGTGTCTGCACATTTGAAGAAGTAGGCTCCTCTTCCAGCCTTTACAAATTGGCTTTGGCAAGGAAAGCCCTTCACCAGTTAGCCCATACAGAGATTCTGGTGGGATCCCCAAGTAGGCTTGCTGTCAGAGTCTTTGAGCTTGCTGGCCTTGTGCCTGGGTCAGTGATCAGGTGGATCTAGTATCTGAGTCCCCAGGGACCGGCCTGTTGCCTGGGTCCACTGAAGAAGCCTGGGAGCCTGGGTCAGTTAGGTACCTATGTCTGCAGGGGAAGGTCTGCAGCTTGGATCCTCAGGTATAGGCCTGAATCCTGGAGTCATGGGGGCCAGCCTGAAGTTGGGAGACAAAGGGGTAAACCTTGTGACTGGGTGCATAGGAACAGGCCTACAGCACAGGTCTGTGGGGATGGGCTTAGAGCCTGGGTCCAAGAATACAGGCCTGCATCCTGAATTCATGGGGGCAGATCTGATGTTAGGGTAGGCTGTGGGAGTCTGCAGAGCCATCCTAGTGCTGGGGCATGTCTGGAGCCTGAGTCCACGGCGACAGGCCTAAGTCTTCATTCTGTGGGTTCTAGCCTAGAGCCTGGGGTCATGCGGCCAGCCTGAATCCTTCACAGGAGCCGATCTTGAGCTTGCCTCTGTGGTGGGCCTGGAATCTGGGGCTGCAAAAGCTAGCTTAAGGGCTGGAGGTCAAGTCAGAGCAGGGAATCCTGGGGACACAGGGCTAACCTAGCACTAGAGTGGGCATAGTGCTAGGGTCTGTGGCAAATTTGGGTGCTCACTTCACTCTCTTTCCCCTATGCAGAGGGCATCTCTCTCCACTCTGTGCTGCCTGGGTCTGGGGGAAAGGTGATGCAGGTAATGTAAAATTGTCCTTTCTATCCTCTTCAATATGTCTTTTCTTATGTGCTCCACCCAGATGCTTTAAGCTCTCACCTGGATTCCTTAGCTGTTGTGACGGTATCTTCTTGTAAGTGGACGGTTGTTTAATTCAGGTTTCAGTGATTGGACAGGCATTCAAAACTCCCATTCTGCCATCTTGCTGATGTCACTCTTAACATTATAAATTCTTAGCAGTAAATTCAGATGAAAATTGCATATCTCGGCCGGGCACGGTGGCTCACGCCTGTAATCCTAGCACTCTGGGAGGCCGAGGCGGGCGGATCATTCTGAGCTCAGGAGTTCGAGACCAGCCTGAGCAAGAGCGAGACCCCGTCTCTACCAAAAATAGAAAGAAATTAATCAGACAGGTAAAAATATATATAGAAAAAATTAGCCAGGCATGGTGGCACATGCCTGTAGTCCCAGCTACTCAGGAGGCTGAGACAGTAGGATTGCTTGAGCCCAGGAGTTTGAGGTTGCTGTGAGCTAGGCTGATGCCACGGCACTCGTCCCCAGGTGAGAGTGAGACTCTGTCTCAAAAAAAAAAAAAAAAAAAAAAAATTGCATATCTAAGAAATAGAAATTACTATTAGGCGTTTTTTTTTTTTTCAAAATCTGCGAAGTCTATTCAAATGACAAGTTACTTTTCTATTGGCCAAAATGCAAATGAGAATATCAATAACTAGAGAAGTTCTTACAACACTAGCCAATTCCTAAATTAATGAGCTGGGTAATTCATTCAATTTAGTAGACTTCCGGACTGTAGTGATCTAAATTGATCACTTCTAGCTTTTGGCATTGATGAATCAGTTACATTTATTTTGTAATCTCTAGAAGAGTTATTCTTAGACTCTCTTGTAGTTTGTTAAATGAAAAGAATAATAGTTTTTTCTTTTATTTCCCACCAATTAACCTTAATACATTTTCACATATACCATGAATTGAAATAAATTTACAAATAGTTGTTTTTGCAAAACTCATTCTATAGAATCCTTCTCCCAAAAGTCCATCAAAAAGATTTTGAAAGCTTAGGGGTTGTTTTGAAGAATTTTTCTCACTTCATATAGTTTACCATAACCTAGAGTTTGCTTAACCACGATTTGAGGGCCAAATCCAGCCCACCACGTGATTTTGTAAGTTCTACTGGAACATAGTTGTGCTTGTTTGTTTACCAATTCTCAGTGGCTATTTTTGCACTATCATAGAAATTGAGTGGTTGTGATAGAAACCACATGACCTTCAAAGTTTAAAATATTTACTACCTAGCCCTTTATAGAAAAACTTTACAAATCATAAAAACAAGCAAGGAGAATTGTTATTCAGCTGAGGTAAGAGACAGATACCCAATTTCAAGATCTGAGGTACATTCTTCTTGCACTGGACCAAATGACAGGATAAAGGTGACCAAACTAAGAAGAAAATATCCCACTGTATCCTACTTGTTTCTTTAAAATCTTGTTTTTCTCCTGCTGGTGGGACTGCAAACTTGTATAACTTCTGTGGAAAGCAATATGGAAGTACCTCAAAGAGATACAAGTAGAACTACCAATTGATCTAGCAACCCCATTACTGGCATCTACCCCAAAGAACAAAAGACATTCTATAAAAAAGACATCTGCACTAGAATGTTTATAGCAGCACAATTCACAATTGCAAAGCTATGGAAACAACCCAGGTGCCCATCAATACATGAGTGGATTAATAACATGTGGTATATGTATCCTATGGAGTTCTACTCAGCCACAAAAAACAATGGTGATCTAGCACCTTTTATATTCTCCTGGATAGAGCTGGAGCCCATTCTACTAAGTGAAGTATACCAAGAATGGAAAAATAAGCACCACATGTACTCACCATCAAATTGGTTTAACTGATCAACACTTAAGCCCATATATAGTAATAACATTCATCAGGTGTCGGGCAGATGGGAAGTGGGAGGAGAGGATGGGAATACACACATAATGAGTGAGGTGCGCACCGTCTGGGGAATGGACGCACTTGAAGCTCTGACTCGGGTGGGGCAAGGGCCGCATACATAACCTAAACATTTGTACCCCTGTAATATGCTGAAATAAAAAAAAAGTTAAAGTCTTGTTTTTCGGATTTAAAATTTAAAAATATTATATCATAGATTTGATTATAGAAACATGTAACAGGAAAAAAATGACATGAGAGTAGTCAACTATTTGAAGCTTTGAAGATTTCCAAACCACTGGCTTTGCAAGTTGGTTTCCTTGATTCTATATTACTTCATTCACCATGCACCTAACTGCAGTCAGTCATTTTAAATATAAATTAATAAGTATAGATTCATAGTTACTGCAAGTGGAGTAATTGCATGCAAGTGGGTAACATTGAGCAAGTCTGAGTCAGACAGTTGCTGGGATTTGCAGCTAAAACAACTTGGCCTCAGGTTGTCAGGGCCAAACAATAAAGTTCTTAAAAAGTGGTTTCTAAAAGAACTACTCTTGATTGAGAAGGCAAAGTGGAAATTAGGTTAACCACTCTTCTGTTGCATTTAGTGGTTCTAGCCAATATTATTTTTTGCCAACGAACTTTTATGTGCCAAACTGTTTATCTGACAAGGCAAGTTTGAACTCATGTTCTAACCGTCGAATAATGAGTTTGTGATTTCAAGGAAAAATATAGGCTGGAATGCTTGGCACTGGCACTATCCACTTAGCCCCAAGTGACCACAGGCTATTACATAATTTTGCTGTGTGTTTGTACACTCTTCTAAGTGCATTCAAAACCAGCATTGTTACTAAAACAATTCACTGAAGAGAGTTCCAACCAAATGTATTTCTTGTTTCATTTCAAATACACTAACCTTAGTAAAAAATGTTTAAATCACTGCTTGATCTCCTTGGGACTTCAAGGTCAGTTTTATAATGTTTCACTATGGTGTAGCATCTGTGGGAATGTGAAAGATTCTGACTGTGGAAGTAAGTAACAAGTTACAGCCAAGTGGAGAAGGTAGAGCCTACCTTGGTGTTAGTTCAGCTCATCATTTCCCTAATAAGACTTTTAAAAATATTTTATGGGTTTTTTTAAAAACAAAAATATTTCAGAGTATTACAGGGGTACAAACGCTTTGGTTAAGTAATTGCCTTTGCACAGCCTGACAAGCGTGCCCATCCCCCAAACAGCACACACCACATCCATTAGGTGTGAATTTACCCATCCCCTCCTCCCCTCTCCCACCTGCCTGACACCCTGTGAATGTTACTTCCCATATGTGCACATTAGTGTTGATCAATTAGTACCAATTGAGTGGTGAGTACATGTAGTGTCTGTTTTTCCATTCTTGTGATACTTCACTTAGAAGAATGGGCTCCAGCTCCATCCAGGATAATATGCTAGATAGTTCATCAATTTTTTTTTATGGCTGAGTGTTACACCATGGTATACATATACCACATTTTCTTAATCCACTCATATATTGATGGACACTTGGGTTGTTTCCATCTTTGCAACTGTGAATTGTGATGCCGTAAACATTCTAGTGCAGATGTCTTTTTATAGATTGTCTTTTTTTCCCTTTAGTTACATACCCAGTAGTGGGATTGCTGGATCAAATGGTAGTTCTGCTTTTAGCTCTTTGAGGTACCTCCATACTACTTTCCATAGAGGTTGTACTAGTTTGCAGTCCCACCAGTAGTGTATGAGTATTCCTATCTCTCCACATTCACGCCAACATTTGTTGTTCTGGGACTTTTTGATAAAAGTCATTCTCACGGGAGTTAAGTTATATCTCATTGTGGTTTTGATTTGCATTTCCCTGATGATTAGAGATGTTGAGCATTTTTCATATGTTTGTTGGCCATTAGTCTATCTTCTTTTGAAAAGTTTCTGTTCATGGAGATACTGACAGCTTGTGCTCTTTTGTCACTTACACTGGAAGCAAGGAGAAATTAAAAAGCTTTTGCACCGCCAAGGAAACTATCATTAGAGCGAATAGACAGCCTATAGAATGGGAGAAAACATTTGCTCTCTACACGACCGATAAAGGGCTGATAACAAGAATCTATCTAGAACTTAAAAAAATCAACAAGAAAAAATCAAACAACCCCGTCAACAAATGGGGAAAGGAAATGAACAGAAACTCTTCAAAAGAAGTCAGAATAATGGCTAGCAAACATATAAAAAAAAATGCTCAACATCTCTAATCATTAGAGAAATGCAAATCAAAACCACAATGAGATATCACCTAACCCCAGTGAGATCGGTCTCTGTGAAAGAATCCCAAAACAACAAATGCTGGCGAGTATGTGGAGAGACAGGAACACTCTTACACTGCTGGTGGGACTGCAAATTAGTGCAACCTCTCTGGAAAAGAATTTGGAGATACCTCAAAGAGCTAAAAATAGAAATACCATTTGATCCTGCAATAGCACTATTAGGCATCTACCCAAAAGAGCAAGAAACATTCTATGATAAAGACATCTGCACCCGAATGTTTATGGCAGCACAATTCACTATTGCAAGGATGTGGAAACAACCCAAGTGCCCGTCAATTCATGAGTGGATTATTAAAATTTGGTATATGTTTACAATGGAATATTACTCAATCATAAGAAACGACAGTGATCTAGCACCTCTTATATTTTCCTGGATTGAACTTAAGCCCATTATATGAAGTGAGGTATCACAAGACTGGAAGAATGGGCTCCACTTGTACTCGCCATCAAGTTGGTACTAACTGATGAACACTAGGGTGCTCACATGGCAATAATATTCTCCAGGGATTTCGGGGATGGGGAGGTAAACCTACAACTAAAGGACACGGGGAGCATTGTAGAGGGGAAGGGCACACCTCTAACTCTCACTTGGGTGAGGCAAAGACATAAAATGTAACCATAATGTTTGTACCCTCATAATACCCTGAAATAAAAAAAAAAAGAAAAGAAAAAGAAACAAAAAAAAGAAAGGTAAAAAAAAAAAAAAAAAACACAAAGAATAAAGATGTTTTTCATTTCCTTAAAAGCAGCAGGTGTTACCTTAAGCTTCCAAAATCTTTTGGAAAACATGTCCTATGGAAATTCACCTAGTTCTGAAAATCATCATGTAATAATTTTGTATCTACTTGACACAATTAAAATTAATTCTGATGCCTTGGTGGTATCCTATGACTGCAGTGGGCTAGGAATCAGGAAATCTTCCCTTTTGTCTCAGCTTTGACACTATCTGTCTTTATGACTTGAGGCAAATTGCTTTACATCTCCAAGTCTTAGATCTATTATTTGTTGATTGCTAAGGTCCCTTTCAACTGTAAAATGTTACATCCAAATTCGTATCTGTACAAAGGAAGTGTGGGATTTGAAAAATATAATCTAGTGTCCTCTCTGCTCATCTTTCACACAGTAAAATAAAACAGAGATAAGAAATCTCTAATAATATCACACCTTTGGTTAACTATGAGTCATGTGAAATTATTTGGCCAATGTAAAAGATTAAGAAATTCTCTAATCTCCTAACATTTGAAACTTCTCCACCATTTTAATACTTAATTTCTATTGAAAATATTTGCAAGGCAACTTCATAGGCAGCAGTGTGGATGAGGTAGGGAAAGGACATAATTATTAACTTTTAGAATAGGGTGACTAAGAACCTCGATTGATGAATCTTATTTCTAAATCCTGTAACAGCTAAATCTGCACATCATGACCATGGCTTGATACCTGATCTAGGGTAATGAAATAATTTTCAATTAATCTAATGATTATGTTAACTTCCAACCATTTTTAAAAAGGAAAAAATATTTGTGTGCAACCTGGCATGAAGCTTACTTTGATATTTGAAGATATGTTTTTCTCAAACAAATCTACAATTCTCTTTTCTAGTTTGTGAAATTATTTCTCCCTCAGTGTAACATAGGCTGTGAATCTGTCTAAAATAGTGAGTCGATAGATTCAAATAAGCTTCTTGGGTCAATTTACTACTGCAAGCCACTTTACCCTGTTACATCCAGGCAAAATAGGCTAACCACAGGTAAGTGTTTCCAATTATTATTGCTCTTCTTGTCCATTTCATTTACTTTTTGATGCCTTTTATCTCCCAGCAACATACAAACCTATGAGGCAGAGAATGTGGTAGATATTTTTTGAGTAGTCTGTCAGGTTCGCTTTTGAAGAAGAGCTTAAAAACAGCTATGCCTTATTGGTATGCAACCATGTCAAGCTGAGCAGTTTTAATTTTTTTCTTTTACTACTGAGACCAACAACGTGTCTGGTGCTATTAACAACATATTATGCTGCCCATAACTTATAATTAGAAGAATATTAGCATTTTCACTTCTAGCTTCTAACCAAAATATTTGATTTCTAAATTATTAGTATAATAATATTAAAAACTAGGGAGTACAGTGGCATTTTTACTTTTTTAACATCCTTATCCTTTACATATTCTCTAGATAAAATTTTTTGCATAGTTTCCAGAAATTCACACACGTGACCTCCTGTGACATTTCATTAGTGAGCAGATTCAGAGTTTAAAACAGCTGCCTTTCTCCTGTAGAAAGTTATAAATTTAATTTCTGTTGAGGTTGAATGATAATTAGAAATCTAATTCATACAGTCCTGTCTTAGTGTGAAACACATGACTGTGGCAAAATAGTGATTCAAATCACTGTTTTAAATATTGCGTTTTAACTTTATTATGTTGAATTAAAACCTATATTTTTACTGATGTTTCTTTGTATTGGATTTATGAGTCTCAGTATAAGATCAGTTTTATCTTTGGCTGCAATCATTTGAGATTTTTCCAGGAAGGAACTTAACAATTTGAATTAACAAGCTTTAATGTAGACACCACAATAATGAATAAAATATTGTCCCATCGGCACAGGTCACACAGGTCCAGACTCACGGAGCAAAGATTTATGTGAAGAGGACATCTGAGACAGCTAGAGGAACTCTAATAATGATTCTTTTTACTGGTTAACAGTCTATAGTTCACACTGAATGCTAACCCTCTTCAAAAATCTGCTTGCTCAGCAGATGGGTTTTGGATGACTTGGGTTCCTGAGTCCATGCTCCTCTCCCCAGCCCCTTACTGACCATGAACCTTTAGGGGTAGGTGAGAACAACCTTGAATAGTCTCTTGCCTAGGAAGAAAAGAAATAAAATCCACTTGGGATATTTTTTACAACAACAACTAACAGCAAAAGAATCAGCGACACAAAGGCCAGTCCAAAATAACATTTTCCTCAATTTTCAGATGACTTTTCTCTTCATTTTTCTACTTTAAGTGATGTCCTCCACAGAATCAGGACAGGAGGTTTTCAGGAGACTAACTAGGGTTCATGGACACAACCAAATACCATTGTTAGATAATGGTATTTCTGTAGGTCAGGAAACTCTAGTTTAATTATTTCAGCCTTGTCCCATCCTGTCTCTCCTCCACACTTTCATAAGCAAAATATCCCTGAAGAGCTTCTAAATAATAGTTCCACTGGGAAGTGGCGGTGGTCTGGCCCAGCAAGTTGGAGGCCTGTGCTCAGCGACACTGCTCACCAAGGTGCTGGAAGAGCAAGCATCCTACTGTGCTACAAAGGAAGGGCCTAGGACCTAAAGGGTCTGTAAAGGCAGTGTTTAGAGTTGAACTGTATCAAACTATCTTAGCTAACATTTCAGACACCTGAAAATAGAATTGCCCTTTAAAACTCTGAACTGAACCACAGTATCTGCACAAAAATGTAATCATTTAAGCAATAATAGAAGGAGTCTGCTGATGTACTAAGAGTATCTAAAAAAATGTTCTGAAACTCTGTCTTGACTTAGTGCCCAGGCACAATGTGGACAGAAGGGAACGATCCCAGAGCCTCTTAGCTAGGCCATATTGGAAGGGGACTTTGCTGTCATGCCCAGTATCCCTTCAGCTTCTCATGTTTTGCCCAGACCCAAAGATTCTGCTGACTTCAAAGGAAGTTTCATGTGCCAGCAAGACAAAAATGGCAGGGGGGAAAAACAGTGAATTTCACATTGAACCCTGGAGAATAAAATATTTTTAGCAAGACACAAGATAATGGATTTTTTTTTATTTGAGAAGAATGATATTTTTCTTCCTTGTTTATTCTCACCAACATAAAGTACAATCTCTGCTCCTACAGTGAAGAGTCTCGAATATGTCTTTTTTTCTAAATAAGCATAGTGGAAGGTTGTCGTTTCCCTAGCAACAGATGACTTCTTTCTATATTTTTCTTTTCGGGGAAAAAAAAACCCAGCATACTTTGGCTTTATAAAGAGCTTTTCATCCTGGGTATCAAAGCATTTTATGGCCAAATTGTCACTCTACCCCAGAAAAGTAGATAAATAACATCCTCCCCACTTTATAGATGGGACAGAAAAATGGTAGCTGGAACTAACAGCTACAGTAGGAGCTTTGTCTGTTGTGCTCTGGGTTATGTTTTTCTAACCTTCATCTGCATCCCTGTGAAAACTTTGCTAAGGGTGGGTGCTGAAAACACGCTAAGGTGACTCACAATAATCCATGCACCTGTGCAATTCCTACCCCTTGAAGTGTAGGCAGGCCCTGAAACTTGCTTCTAACCAATAGAATGCAGCAAAGGCAGTGGGATATCATGCTTTTGATTAGGTTATGGTATATAAAGTTCCATCAAAGCACACTAGAGAGGTGTACTCCTGCTGCCCTTCTGAGAAGCCAACAGCTTCTAGGTTGTGAACACCTATGTAAAGGGCCATATGGGAGGCTTCCAGGAGATGAGGGTGACCTGCAGCCAGCAGCCAATTAAAAGCCAGGGCTTTTGGCCATACAGCTGCAAGGAAATTAATTTTTCTAATGCCTTGGAAGAGGGCAGCAAGCTCCAGAAAGGAACAAATAACAGCTCACACCTTGATTGCCATTTTTGAGAATCTGAGCAAAGGAGATAGCTAAGCCATGGCCAGTCTCCTGACCCATGGAAACTGTGAGATAGTAAATATTTTAAGCCACTAAGATTGTTATGCAGCAATAGATAACTAGCAGAGGGGGCTACGCAGATGAATAGTCGCTGGGTTAGAGAAGTTGGAGGACAATAGAAAGGGAGGTGATAAGAGAAAGACTTGGAAGTCAGACACATAGAGGTTTGTATCCAGATTTGTCACTTAATATCTTAATCTTCCTAAACCACCATTTCTTCACTTGCAGAATGCAAATAATACCTACCTCTGCAAGCTATAATAAGTATTAAAAATTGTGGCTCTAAAAGTATCTGGCATTGTGCCTGCCACATAGAAGTTATGCAATAATAAAAGATAGCTAGCACTAGATATAGACATAATGGTAAAAGAATTTTGACCCTGTTCTCAAAGCTCTAGTAATCCCAATATGGACAGAGGGCACTTTTTAAGCTAGTGTCCCCGTAATAAGAAAGTTCAGTTGATGAGATGAGGTCAACCGAGAGGTTCAAGAAAGCATCTCACCCTTCATCCCACTGGGAGCTCACAGTGCCTGGAGCAAAGGTGATAGAATTTTAAGGGCTTAATCTGTTTAGAATCTTGGCAGTGGAAAGCCTCCCACTTACTTGCTGGCTTCCCTTGTGTTCTGTTTATTTTATTCTGTTTTAAGAATACATAGAAGACATTGTCTGTGAGGAAGTGGTACACCTGAGAATGAGCCATTATTGGTGCACTTATCCTGGAATCTGCCCAAGTTGGTTATCCATCTGCAGGGGTTCCTGTGAGGAGCCAGGGAAGAGGAATAAGTGAAGAAGGAACAGGGAATCAAACCAAGTGAATCCAATTCCTAGGACACATGCAGAAGGTCAGAGGTGGATCAGAGATGGGGTGTAAAACCCTTCAATCAATGCAGAATCATAGAAGATGCAGAAGGAGAACAAGGAGGGTTTCACTTTTGTAAATAGAGAGTATGCCTTGCATGGGTGAATCTAGGGGCCAATGTGAGATATGAGCATAGACAGATATGGCTCTGGGTTGTAGAAAACTGAAGAGATATGGCCTAAATAAGACAATTACTTAATTTGAACAGTTCTATGGCCAATCAGAATCCTGCTGCCATTAGAGAATAAACTTTTTGAGTTTTCTCTGCCTTTGAGGTAAGTTGTAAGAAAGGACACCCAGTAAAAGATGTTCACAGTTCTGACTGGATCCTGGACCCTCTTTTAATATGTAGAAAATACCACACCTCCCTCCCTAGACTATAGTTTTCTCCTGGAGTGGCCAAGTGCAAAATGTTTTCAATAGATATGGAATTGTCACCTAGCAACAATTCACCAATGTACTTCTTTTGGAAGATCCACTGGTAGTTATGAGATTTGCACATAGTTAAATTTGTGAATTCTATGATTTTTATATGTTTTCCAGTCCATGAATCCACAGAGCCATGTATCTTATTTTTGAATGAACAGCAAACAAATTAGAGTATGCAATAGATATTCTTTCCTACTAACAATGCTTGATTAAGATATGTAGAGTAACTAAGCAATCAAGAGATTAGGTGCCCTGCCCAATGTTACTTAAAATAAAAACAATGTGAAACTCACTTTGACAAAAAGTCAAAATTCTGATTTTTTTTCTCTATGATGAGTGCTTAAATGCTTTTTTTTTTAATTCGAAATATCAAATCCTGCAAAAAAAATCTCCCTCCTGTATTTTAGATCCCATGTTCTGCAGGTTCTGCCTTATGCTCAGAATCCTAAGTCATGTTCCCTAGAGGCAGAACCTAGGAGTGCACTCTTAGGCATCTGATTTTGAGACAGCACTTTCATCAGGAACTTGAAAGGTAGTGAAGGAAACAGAATAGGGAGAGGGACGAAGCTAGACAAAGATGTGGGTTCAGGTGGAGACTACCTTCAGTTCGAACCCATAAGGAGTTCTGGAGCCTGAATGATAACCCACAGTAGTTCCAGCTTTAGGAGGGACAGCTGGAATTTAGTTCTGCATATCAGTCATTGGCTATGGCAGTGCACTGCTCCTGAGTTAGGAATAACCACCCAGGAATTTTTAAGCTAGGTGGTGTTAACGCCAAAAAAAAAGCCAAATTCTGTAAAGTAATTTCAAAGAGATTTACTCTGAGCCAAATTTGAGGACCGTGACCTGGAGCCACGCCCAAGAAGGCTTGAGCAAGTGGACTGCTATGGGTGGGTTATAGTTTGGTTTTATACATTTTAGGGAGACAGGGTTTTAGGTAAAGTCATCATACGTTAGTTTGGCCCAAAAAGGTGGGCCATCTTGAAGCAGCAGCTTACAGGTTATAAATGGGTTTAAATATTCTTTGGCTTATAATTGGTTAAAGACATGAAGCTTTATCTAAAGGCTTGGAATGTTTTAACATAGGAGCTGTTTATCAGAGATAAGCCACTGGACATATATTTGTTGTGTAAATTGAGGACCTGCAGGTTTGTCGTGCATATGCTTAGGCCTGTTAATGGGTTACAAAGGATGTCCCCAATAAGGGAGTGGGGCGTGATGAGGCATGTCTGACCTCTCTCCTCCTGTCAGGCAATTTAGTTTTAGGATATTCCTTTGGCCACGAGGGGGGTCCATTCAGTCAGCCGGTGGGTGGTGAGCCTTAAGATTTTATTTTAGTTCACAATGGCTTCCATTGGTAAAGGGGAAATCTCCAGAGAAGAGCACAGCTCAGAGCTGTGAGTCCTTAGTAGCCAACACTGTAAGCAACTGGGGGATAGATACACCAACCCAGGAAGAAGGACCAGGGTGGGAAACCAAGAGCTCTTATTATATTCAGTGTGCTTACCAGGGATTCAGTGCTCTCTACTTCACTGAGAGACCTTCTTTAAAGGCTCCCAGGCAAATTTAGTACATAATTACCTATATCATGTGATTTAAAAGGTACACTATCCATCCCAGGAGGTTGGATATTTAACAACTCATGTTGCTTTGGGTTAAATATTGCTCTCATCAAATGGTCCTCACATATAATGGAAATCAAGGTAATATGAGATCCTCTGAATGAGAATTAGCTTCTCAGAGATAGAAAGGTCTTAATGCAGTGGAAGAGCATTGGCAGGGGATAGACAAGAGAGTAACATAGCATCAAGTGTTAGAGGTGTGGGCACCAATGACATCCTTACCTCATTTTCCCAATTTGCCTGAAGCTTATTCTGACTACACAAGCTACAGCACCCTCAACACTGTCAGGCTGTGTTACACCACTACCCACCCAGGCTTACTACAATTGCAGTTGATCAGAGGCATTCATAAGATTAACAGTATTAATAAGGCTGAAAAACAAAGAACATGAAACAAAAGAGAAGCAGCAGAACAATGCTTTTTCAAACTCCAAACAACAAAACTGTGTGCATATGAAACAAACTGCCATATGACTTATGGGGAAAGAAAGCAATTCAAAGTCTATGGGGGAAAAAATGAAGCTTAGGGTATTCATTTAAAAAGATGGTAATTTCAGACTATTTCAAAATAAATGGGAAGTCAGAAAAGTTGTTTGGGAAAATAGATTTATTAAGGAATCTGAGTATGGAGTTCCTTACAAGTTATAGTTTTTTAAAAAAAGGCTTTGAGAGAATTCACAATTAATGAAAAAGGGGAGAACATCACCACTGTCAGAGCAGAAAACTGCTGTCAAAGCAGAAACCACTAACCGAATGTTAGGCTTCAGCTGTTAGATCAGTGTGCAAATAGCAAAAGCCAAGCAGTTAAGAATCCTACAATGAAATAGGTGCAGAGAGGGAAGGCAAGGCTATAACCTTGCATATTCATGAATGATTTATTTGGCGGGAAGCCAAATCCACTTGGGAACTGAATATCTTTCATAACTTTGCTGGTTAGAATGAACTCCTCCACTTGAACTAAGTGTGAACAATGTAACTATGTTGTACCTAAGGTCTTATCAGATTTAATGAATTTATTTTATATGTATTTCCCAGAGAAGCAAAAGGGAGAAAGGGAGAGAGAAAGATAAAGAACAAACTTCACTTTAACAGGAAGCAAGCCACTTTTCCTGATCAGTTTTGAAGAATCGAGTTTTTTTTCTAACCACTGTAAAGGAAAGAATTGTATCTCTAGAAATGCCAAGGAAAGCAATGTAAAAAAATTTTTTTTCCAGTGTATTTACCTTGGTATAGATACGTAAGTATGTTTCTCTTCACAAAGTTTCAATTTGAATGAAAACATCTAACAATTTACTAGGAAGCACTTCTGTATATCATGTTTGCTATTTTTCATGATCATTCAAAATGTCTCATCATTTGAACAGCAGAAGCATTACTTTTTTAAAGAAGTATTTCTTTTACAAGCTGTAAAACAGTAGTGATTTTTTTCCAATAATACTCTAATAATGTGACTGCTTGAATAACAACAACAATAATAGGAATTAGCATTTAATGAATGTTACGTGCCAGACGTTGTAAGTGTTTTACATATATTGAATCATTTAATGCTCAAACATTCTTTTGAGATGGTGTGATGGTTAATTTTATCTGTCAGTTTAGCTGGACCATAGTGCCCAGATATTTGGTGAAACATTATTCTGGATGTTTTCATGAAGATGTTTCTGGCTGAGATTAACATTCAAATTGGTGAACTTTGATTAAAGCAGATTACATTCTATAATGTGGTGGGCCTTATTCAGTCAGTTGAAGACCTTACTAGAAAGAGACTGACCTTCCACAAACAAGAAGGAATTCTGCCAACAGACTGCCTTTGAATTCAAGCTGCAACCCTTCTTTGGGTCTCCATCTTACCAGCCTACTTCATGAGATTTGAGGCTCAGCAAGCCTCCACAATCACTTAAGCCAATTCCTTAAAATAAGTTTCTCTCTCTCTCTCTCCCCTCTTCTCTCATCATACACATACACACACACACACACACACACATATACACACACATTTATATAAATGCACAAGCACACACACATATACAGACACACACACACAAACATACTTTGTTCTGTTTCTCTGGAGAACCCTGATTAATACTGATATGAATTATTACTGTTATTTATTTATAGATGAGAAAACTGGGAATTTTTAGCCAAATTTGTCTTGAATCAACTTGTAACCCCTGACTCTGTTTTTACAATGTCTTAAACTCCTCTTTATTCCACTGTTGAAAGTAACTGAACCACTCTTTGAAAAGATAAACAAAATTGATAACCTCTTGCTAGGTTAACCAGGAACAGAAGAGAAAGGACCATAATAAGCTCAATCAGAAATGAAAAAGGGAATATTATAACTGATACCACAGAAATACAAAACATCATCTGTGAATACTATAAAAATCTCTACACACATAAACTAGAAAATGTAGAGGAAGTGGACAAATTTCTGGAAACACATAACCTCCCAAGACTCAATCACGAAGAAATAGAAATCTCGAACAGACCAACAGGAAGCAGCAAGATCAAAGCAATAATAAAAACCCTCCCAACAAAAAAAAAGCTCCAGACCAGATGGATTCACAGCCAAATTCTACCAGACCTGCAAAGAAGAACTGGTACCCATACTACAGAAATTATTCCATAATGTCAAGAAGGAGGGAATTCTTTCTAACTCATTCTATGAAACCAGTGTCACCTTGATACCATGGCAAGAAAGGACACAACAAAAAACAGAAAACTACAGACCAATTTCTCTTATGAACAGAGATGCAGAAATTCTCAATAAAATACTAGCAAACTGAATTCAACAACACGTCAAAAAATAATCCACTGTGATCGAATGGGTTTCGTGCTAGGGATGTAAGGATGGTTCAACATATGCAACTCAATAAACATGATTAACCACATAAACAGAAACAAAAACAAAGATCATATGATCATCTCAATAGATGTAGAAAAAGCATTCAACAAAATCCAGCATGCTTTCATAATAAAAACACTCAATGAACTAAGCATAGAAGGAACATATCTTGAAATTTTCAAATCCATATATAACAAAAACAGGCAACATCATCTTGAATGGGGAAAAGTTGAAAGCATTACCCCCAAGATCTGGAATAAGATAAAGATGACCACTGTCACCATTTCTAAAATTCAACATGTTAAATAGTACTGGAAGTCCTAGCCATAGCAATCAGTCAAGAGAAAGTAATAAAAGGTATGCAAATTAATAAAGAAGAGGTCAAACCATCACTTTTTGCTGATGATATGATCTTCTATCTAGAAAACCCCAAAGACTCCACCAAGAGACTCCTGGAATTGATAAATAAATTCATCAAAGTGTCAGGTTACAAAATTAATGTACAAAATTCAGTAGCATTCCTATATATCAATAGCAGTCAAACTAAGAGTGAAATAAAAGACTCAATATCATTCATAGTAGCTACAAAGAAAATAAAATACCTAGGAGTATACTTAACCAGGGAGGTGAAAGATCTCTCCAAAGAGAACTATAAACACTGAAGGAAGAAATTGCGGATGACACAAATAAAAGGAAAAACATATCATACTCATGGATTGGTAGAATCAACATTTTTAAAATGTCCATACCACCCAAAGTGATTTACAAACTCAATTCAGTCCCCATCAAAATGCCAATGTCATATTTCACAGATCTAGAAAATATAATTCTATGCTTTGTTTGAAATCAGAAAACAGCCTGAGTAGCCAAAACAATCTTAAGCAAAAAGAACAAATATGGAGGCATCACATCACCAGACTTCAAATTATACCACAAAGCTATAGTAATGAAAACAGCATGTTATTCATACAAAAACACACAGAAAATGATGTAACAGACCAGAGAACCCAGATATAAAACCATTTACCTACAACCAACTGATCTTTGCAAAAGCGGACAATGACATGCACTGAGAAAAAGAAGCCCTATTCAATAAATGGTGCTGGGAAAATTGGATAGCCACATGCAGAAGAATGAAAGAGGACCCCTATCTCTCATCGCTTACAAAAATTAATTCAAGATGGATAAAAGACCTAAATGTAAGGCACAAACCCATAAAAATTCCATAAGAATATGTAGGGCAAATTCTTCTAGATATTGGTCAAAGAATTTATGACTAAGATCCCAAATGCAATTATATCAACAACAAAAATAAATAAATGAGACCTTATTAAATTAAAAAGTTTCTGCACAGCAAAGGGAATAATCAACAGAGCAAATAGACAACTTACAGAATGGGAGAAAATATTTGCAAACTATTCATCTGATAAAAGGCTAATATGCAGAATCTACAAAGAACTCAAACAAATCAGCAAGAAAAAAACAAATAACTGTATTAAAAGTGGACAAAAGACATGAACAGAGCTTTTAAAAAGAAGATAGACAAATAGCCAGCAAATATAGGAAAAAATTCTCAATGTCACTAATCACTAGAGAAATGCAAATTAAAACCATAATGAGATATCACTTAATTCCTATTAGAATGGCTTTTATTAAAAACTCCAAAACAATAGATGCTTACATGGATGCAGAGAGAAAGGAATGCTTATACACTGTTGGTGGGGCTGCAAATTATTATAACCTCTGTGGAAAATAGTATGGAGATTACTCACAGAACTAAAAGGAGAACTACTATTTGATCCAGCGATCTCACTACTGGGTATTTACCCAAAGGGAAAGAAGTCATTTTATTAAAAAGACACCTAAACTCAAATTTTGATTGCAGCACAATTCACAATTGCTAAAATGTGGAATGAACCCAAGTCCCCATCAATTCACGAATAGATTAACAAAATGTGAGATATATATATCTCACATTTATTTATGTGTGTGTATATATATATGTACACAAACACACACCATGGAGTACTACTCAGCCACAAAAAGGAATGAATTAATGTAATTTGCAGCAATTTGGATGGAACTAGAGACCATTATCCTAAGTGAAATATCTCAAGAATGGAGAAAACAAATATCACATGTACTCCCTAATAAGTTGGAACTAATTGGTAAGTACACATGGGCACAGAAAGTAGTAAAAATCCTTGGAAATCAAGTAGGAAGGAGATGGGAGGAGAGGAGGGGTAAAAACCTGCCAAGCAGGTACAATGAACAACATTCAGATGATAGGCACACTTGTAGCCCTGACTAAAGCATTATAAAACTATCCATGTAACAGAAATATCTGTACCCTCTTAATGTTTTGAAATTACAAAAAAAAAAAAAAGGAACTAAACTACACAGTACATAAAGAATCAGGCACACCATATAGTTGAGTGTACTCATATAAACATGACTTTGTTTATTCCATGGACAAGAAATTTACTAAGAGTAATTGTAAACAAAAACAGTCTGTTAGTTGGACTCTGTGTCATCATGAAAACCAAGATTCTGCAATTCTTTTCACCTCTTTCAACAAGATTGTATTCCCTGAAATTGTCCCCTCCCAAGTCACCGAGATCAAAAATCCCATTAAGCATTTGAGTTATACAATTCAAAAGTGTACAATTTTGAAAAAAAATGAGTTTTGTTTTCCCCTTAACTTCCTTCAATTAAGTAAAACATTTCCTAAGTGTGATCTTCTCATTTATAGATTAGTATTCAGGCAAAGGGCAGAGAAACTCATAATCTACATCTTGCTTTTTACTAGAGATTAAATATGTTAAATAGTATGTTTTAAATTTTGTTTCATGAAAACTAAAAAAAATAATTCTAAGTACCAACAAAGGCTGTGATTTTACAAAAATTTCTATTAAATTTTTTTTAAACTGTATAATGTTAAAAAATTGTTTCCCACCCCTCTATAAGTAAAACAGAAAGAGAGAAAGAGACAAAGAGAGAAAAAGAAAGGAAAAAAGGAAAGAAAGTTAAGGGAGAAAGCCTAGACAAACGAAATTCTTCTAGCTGACTAATCTATTCAAAAATGGAGGCAGGTTGGATTAATAGGTGTTTGAAAGTACATTTTCTTTTTTCCCTTTAGGGACTCAGATTGGCTCAGAGATATTATTTGACCATTAGTAATAAGATTTCCAAAAAGAAGGTACAATGTACTCCTGTAGCAGTTTTGTCAAAAGAGAAAATGAAATTGCTAAAATAAAATATCAGAACTAAGACTTCAGGAAAAGGACCCAGGACACATGGCACCACATTAGAAATGGTGTTGCCTTTGACCATGCCTCCCAAAATATTAAGTGCCTTTGGGTGATTAAGACAGTGTTCCGCACCCTTTAGGTGGATGTGGCCCCACCCAAGGGAATACGGCTTAGAAGCTGATCTTGGCATTAGAGTCAATAGAGACCAAAGTTTCATTCTTGATTTTTCTTCTTCCTGTGTGATCATGGGCTAATTACTTAGCTTTCAGAGCTTCGATTTGTTCACCTGCAACATGGAGATATCAATATCTGCTTCATCCTTTTTGTCATCCATTCTCCCACCTGTGCTGTCACTGCTTCACATCAAATCCCTGTTGTTTCCCTCAACGGTCTCCTAACTTGTCTACCCACTCCAGTTTTTACTCCTATAATTCTTCCTCCATTTTACTCCAGGCTGATTTTTTTTAAGTAAAAAACAAAACAAACAAAGAAAAAACTTAAGGGAGACAAATTTGCCTTCATTAAACTCATTCATAGTTTTCTACTTTTTTTTTTTATTATTTCAAAGTATTATATGGATAAAAATGTTTTGGGTTACAAGGATCACTTTTGTAATGATTGAGTCAGGGTTATAAGTGTGCCCATCAGCCAGATTGCGTTCATTGTACCTGTTAGGTTTTTGCCCTTCCCCTCCTACGCCCTCCCCCTTGATTGATTTCCATTGAGTTATACTTCCATCTATGTAAATGTGTGCTCATCGGTTAGTTCCAATTTAATAGTGAGTACATGTGGTGTTTGTTTTTCCATTCTTTAGATACTTCACTTGGAATAATGGTCTCCAGTTCCATCCATATTGTTGCAAAAGACATTACATCATCTTTCATGACTTAGTATTCCGTGGTATACACATGCCACATTTTGTTAATCCACTCATTAGCTGATGGGCATTTGGGTTGATTCCGCATCTTTGCAATTGTAAATGTTGGTGCAATAAGCATTTGAGTGATAAAATGACTTCTTTTCCTTTGGGTAAATATACAGTAGTGGGATTGCTAGTTCAAATGGCTATGTCTACTTCCAGTTCTTTGAGGAATCTCTATACTGTTTTCCATAGGGGTTGTACTAATTTGCAGTCCCACAAACAGTGTATTTCTTTCTCCTTGCATCCAAGCTAGCATCTATTGCTTTTGAACTTTTTAATAAAAGCCATTCTAATAGGGGTAAAGTGATATCTCATTGTGGCTTTAATTTGCATTTCCCTGATAATTAGAGACATTGAGCATTTTTTCATATTTTTTGTTGGTCATTTGTGTATCTCCTTTTGAAAAGCTCTGTTGATGTCTCTTTCTCACCTTTGAATGGCATTGTTTGATTTTTTTTTTTTTTCTTGCTGATTTGCTTGAGTTCTTTGTAGATTCTGGTTATTTGTCCTTTATTGGGTGTGTAGCTTGTGAATATTTTCTCCCATTCTGTAGGTTGTCTATTCACTCTGTTGATTATTTCCTTGGCTGTACAGAAGATTTTTAATTTAATCGAGTCCCATTTATTTATTTTTGTCATTGCTGTGATTGCCATTGGGGTCTTCATCATAAATTCTTTACCTAATCCGATATCTAGAAGAGTTTTTCCGACATTTTCTTCTAGAGTTCTTACGGTTAGATTGAAGTCTTTTATCCATCTTGAGTTAATTTTTGTGAGTGGTGAGAGATATGGCTCCTGTTTCATTCTTCTGCATGTGCCTATCCAGTTGTCTCAGCACCATTTATTGAATAGGAATTCCTTTACCCCAGTATATATTTTTGTCTGCTTTGTCAAAGATTAGTTGACTGTATGTTCATAGATCGGTAGATTCAACATTGTTAAAAATGTCCATACTTGTAAAGTAATTTATAGATTCAATGCAATCCCCATCAAAATACCAATGTCATCTTTCACAGATCTAGAAAACATAATTCTATGCTTCATTTGGAACCAGAAAAGAGTCTGAATAGCCAAAGCAATCTTAAGCAAAAGGAACAAATCTGGAGGCATCACATTATCAGACTTCAAACTATGCTACAAGACTATAGTAACCAAAACACCATGGTATTGGCACAAAACTAGAGACCAATGAAACAGAACAGAAAACACAGACAAAAATCCACTGGTTTTTATTGTATGAGCCCCACACTACTACACTGGCTTTCACTCTTGATTCCCCATATCCTTACTCAGGTCTGTTCTGCCTCTTCTAGTGTCTAAACTTCTCTCCTATGATCTTTCCCTTATGCCCTGCATAACAAGACAACTAAACTGCCTGCTATTTCACAAACACACCAAGACTTTTTAATCCCTCTCTACTTTTGTACATGTTGCCCTTTTTTTCTGGGTTGTTCTCTTTCAGTCATTTCCATCAGGTCCTTTTATCCCTACCTACCTACCTACCTACACACACACACACACACACACACACACACACACACACACACACACACTTGGCAAACTCTTTCTCATCAAACTTAGTCAAATATCTCCTGTTTTGGAAAACTACCTTGACCATGGCTTCTCTGGTCCCTCTTTCCGTATCAACACTGATCCTTTATGCATACTTCTATTAAAGCACAGTTTATTGCAGCTCTTTTCATACATATTTGTTCCTCTATTACACTGTGATTGCTGAAGGGCAACAGTTACATTTTATTTATCTTTAAATTCCCATTGCTAACCACAAGTATGTAACAAATGTTTGTTGTTTGGAAGAGCCTACATAAAATACTAAATCACTAAGTCACTACATTAATAAGCACTGCTTTCCATCCCTAGCCTATGAAAAGGAAGGGAGTATGGAATAGCAAAATGTTTACCACCAGGAGGGATTCAGAACACCTGAGTCCTAAACCCTGGTCCTACAACAAGCTATCAGTTTGTTCTTGGGTTTCTCCCTTTACTTCTTTATGCTTTGTTTATTTAGCTATAATACAGAGAGACTAGATCAGCTTTTTAAGGATTTTACTTAAATGCTTAACTAGATTCATGCTTAATTGGTTTATTGCTGCTGGGATGTTTCCACACATGCCAAATATGTGAATGAAAAATAAAAGCTCAATTGCTTGGAACTCTAATATACCATGCCAGAAAATTCCAATGGGGAAATGATAATGTGTGAAATGTATAAGTAAAAGATCTTATTTTGCATAGTTTATAAAATTTATAGTTTTTAACACACTGTCAGATGCATTATTTCATTTTGATGATTACAACATTCTTGAATTGTTATTTTCTTCATATAGATAAGGCATCTGAGGCTTAGAGATGTTAAGTAATTTGCTGAAGATTAAACAGGTAATAAAAAAAATAAGTTAGTTCCACTTGTAGCTCTTTGAGGTATCTCCATATTACTTTCCACAGAGGTTGTACTAGTTTGCAGTCCCACCAGCAGTGTATGAGTGTCCCTATCTCTCCACATCCACACCAACATTTATTGTTTTGGGATTTTTTGATAAAGGTCATTCTCACTGTAGATAAGTGATATCTCATTGTGGGGCCTCCCAGAGTGCTAGGATTACAGGGGTGAGCCACCGCGCCTGGTCCACTCATTGTTGTTTTGATTCGCAGTTCCCTGATGATTAGAGATGTTGAGCATTTTTTCATATGTTTGTTGGCCATTAGTCTATCTCCTTTTGAAAAGTTTTTGTTCATGTTCTTTGTTCACTTTTTGATAGGGTTGTTTGATTTTTTCTTGATAATTTTCCTGAGTTCTGTATAGATTGCAGTTATCAGCTCTTTATCAGATGTGTAGCATGCAAATATTTTCTCCCATTCTGTAGGTTGTCTGTTTGCTCTCGTGATATCTTCATTGGCTGTGCAGAAGCTTTTTAATTCGATCAGGACCAATTTATTTATTTTTGTTGTTGCTGTGATTGCCTTTGGGGTCTTCTTCATAAATTCTTTGCCATTTGATCCAGCAATTGCATTACTGGGCAGCTACCCAAAGGAACAAAAGACATTCTATAAAAAAGACATCTGGGCCGGGCACGGTGGCTCACGCCTGTAATCCTAGCACTCTGGGAGGCCGAGGCGGGCGGATCGTTCTGAGCTCAGGAGTTCGAGACCAGCCTGAGCAAGAGCGAGACCCCCGTCTCTACCAAAAATAGAAAGAAATTAATTGGACAGCTAAAAATATATATAGAAAAAATTAGCCTGGCATGGTGGTGCATGCCTGTAGTCCCAGCTACTCAGGAGGCTGAGACAGTAGGATTGCTTGAGCCCAGGAGTTTGAGGTTGCTGTGAGCTTGGCTGACGCCACGGCACTCACCCCAGGCAAGAGAGTGAGACTCTGTCTCAAAAAAAAAAAAAAGGACATCTGCACTAGAGTGTTTATAGCAGCACAATTCACAATTGCAAAGATGTGGAAACAACCCAAGTGCCCATCAATACATGAGTGGATTAATAAAATGTATATATATACCATGGAGTTCTACTCAGCCACAAAAAACAATGGTGATCTAGCATCTCTTGTATTATCCTGGGTGGAATGGAGCCCATTCTACTAAGTGAAGCATCACAAGAATGGAAAAATAAGCAGTACATGTACTCACCATCAAATTGGTTTTAACTGATCAACACTTAAGTGCACATATAGTGAAAACATTGATCGGGTGTCTGGCAGATGGGAGGAGGGAGGAAGGGATGGGTATATACACCCCTAATGGGTGCAGTGCACACCATCTGGGGTATGGACATGCTTGAAGCTATGACTCGGGTGGGACAAAGGCAATATATGTAACCTAAACATTTGTACCCCCGTAATATGCTGAAATAAAAAAAAATTTTATAAATAGTTAAAATGAAAATGCCAGTTTTCTAAAAAGATGATTCTATTTTCAGAGATATCAATTAGAATCAAGACATTCAAGCGAGAAATTAAATTGTTCACTTTTATGAGTAATACGGAATAAAAATAGAACTACAGTCTTCATAGTCATCCTCATCAGAATATCGTTTTTGTATTTTTGAAATAAAGGAAGAAAGAAAAGAACAGGGAGAGAGAGAAAGAGAGAGAAACAGGATATTTAAAACTATTAGGTAAGATGTATTTGACTACATATTAGAGAAAAACATTATTTTTTAGTATATTAAAAATGTTATTTTTGAAAAATCTACCTCTAGGCAGCTTGTTCTAAACTTAAATGTCAAAAATTTTATTTCTTATTCATACATAAATTGTGCATGCCAAAGTTCTCCTACATTATTATTTAGTCTATTGGCAATTGCTCCTCTTCCAGGTTGTGAAGTTCATTTATTTTTGGTTCTCACAATCTGTTCATATTTTTCTAATTCATCCTTTTATTAAATGAGAAAAGCTATCAAATAAATCTATTTAGGAAATGAGTAGCTAGTCCAGAAAAAGCATCTGTAATGCTTCATAGTACTGTTCAAATGTGTTTTTATGTCCTGCTGTTCATTCATAGTGCTATATCAATTTACTAATTTAAACATAAGAGAATATATCATTTTTTATCAATTTTAAAATATGTATTTTCATAACTCAAGCATTCTTCTGATTAGTTCTGGAGAAGAAAATATCACCCTGTGGGGAAAAAAGTAGAGTGCAAATGATTCCAAAATGACTATCCAGTGAATAAATCTCTCCAAACTTTTAAATGTCTTTCCCAGCAGTTCTCTCTTGCCATTTAGCACTCACTCAATTTTCTTTTTCTTCCCGGGTTTCTCTTTATGAATTTATTTTTGCAAGTGTTTTCTGTAGGTATTTGGGAGACCAAAATTATGTAATAGAACTCATTTAAGGAAGTCAGTAAAATATTTCCACATTTAAACACCTAGATTATAAAGTAAAATTCCTTGAAGACATATAGTCTTTTACAGTAAAAATTACCATTTACATAGGTTCTCTGTTTGATCTCATTTGGAAATTAGTATTTATTGCCCCTATTTTACAGGTAGAGGAGTTAGAGAAGGTAAATAAGTCATAGAGAGGAGCTTGAGAATAAAATAAGGAGAAAACTTCTGTAGAAACACCTAACAATGCAGCAATAAATTCATAAGAGGAGGGACTTCTCATCCTCTGAGCCCAGAGGAAAAGGAAAAAGACAGGAGCAGGTGCAGGTAACTGGGATAACTCCCATCCAGTGTCCCCTCAGGGCAGGTCATTGGACAAGAATGAGAAAGGAGAGGGAGAGGCTTGAAGGAGACCAGGGAGAAGCATGGCAAAGGTATTGAATGACCGTTGTGGGAAATCAGAGAATATGTTGCCAAGCAAATTGCCAATAAAAGCATTTACTCACTTTACTTTTCCATATGCTATAACCAACCAATACATTGTTACTCTTATTACTTTAAACAGGTTATTTTTATGTCAATTAAAATAAGAAAAATTATAATATTTATTTTGCCTTCAAAAAAAAGTATTTAGATGGGCCCATTGACTTGCTGTGACAGGACTTCATCTGTATTCTTAAAATACAACTGGAGAGGCTTGTGGGTGGATCATGATGGCAGAATAAAGCCTCCAAAGATCATCCCTCTGTACAAACAACCAAATTCAACAATTATCCATGCAACGAAGCACCTTCAGAAGAACCAAAAATCAGGTGAGCAATCACAGTACCTGGTTTTGATATTATATCAAGGAAAGAGGAATTGAACAGGGCAGAAAAGACAGTTTTGCATTGCTTATGCAGGGATGCCAAGTGGAGAGAAAATCTGTGTGCTCAGGGGAAAGAGACTGAAGTGATTGTGGGAGTTTGCATTGTAACTCAGGGCCACCCTGTCACAGGCAGATACAGCATGGGGTAGAATTCTATCTGAATCCATGGAGAGATCATTTAGACAAGGCCAGCCAGAGGGAAATCTTCTGCTCTGAAACTTGGAGTTCTGGTTAGCCCCACCACTTGCTGACAAAAAGCAGCCTGGGGCCTAGAATAAATTTGTATGGCAGTTAGGCCGCAAAGGCTACAGTCCTTGGGTAATTCCTGTGGCTGTGCTCATTGGAGCCAGTGGACTTGTGCTGTATGTGACCCAGTGAGACATCAACAATTTCAGCCTGTGTCACCCCCACCCAACTACAGACAGTTCAGCTCAGCTCTCCTGCATGTGAAAAAAAAAGGGACATGTTCAGAGGACTTAGTCTTGCAACTTGAGTACCAGCTCAGCCACAGTAAAATAAAGTGCCAAGCAGACTCTTGAAGCCCCTGAGTTTAGGTGTTAGTTCCTGGAAGGCATTTCTAGAACCACTCGGGGCCAAAAGCATACATGCTTCCCTGAAGGGAAGGACCTAGTCCTGGCAGGATTCACCACCTGCCGACTAAAGAGCCCTTGGGCTCTTCTCCCTTAAGGATGCCTGTAATTCTTATATTGGCCCACTTTGCATAATCTCATACGTCTCTGAGTAATTGTTCATTCTTTATTCTTTTTTTCTGCATCTTTAACTGACTGGGTTAGTTCAAAAGCCTTTCTTCAAGCTCAGAAATTCTTTGTTCTGCTTGGTCTATCATGTTTTTGAAGCTTTCTACTGTACTTTGAAATTCCCTAAATGACTCTTTTGTTTCTTTCAGTTCTATTATATCTTTTCTTATGTTGTTTACCTCTTTAGCAAGTTTTTCATTTTTTTCATTCATGTCCTAAAACATTTTTTGGCTTCTTTGTGCCTGTTTTCAATTTTCTCTTCAATCCCATTCATCTTATTGGCCATCTATATTCCGAATTCCATCTCTGACATTTCTACAATTTCCTGTAGGTTGAGGTCCATTGCTAAAGACCTATTGTGATCCTTGCCAGGTGTCAAAACAGCTTCTTTCTTCATGTCACCAGAGTTCTTATTCTGGTTCCATCTCGTCTGATGTTTCTTCTCTCAGCTCAGGACAGATAAGCTTGTAGTTATCCTCTGCTGGGAACTGTCATACTTAGCACAAAGAAAGAGAAGTTCCTGGATGGCACACTTGTGTCCCACTCTAGAGGACTGACCCAGCCTTAGATGTGTGGATGTATTGTCAGTATTTAACACTATTGCTTTCTTTTGTCTCCTGCTTCACTGTTCCCCTGTGGTTGTTACTGGCAGTCCCTACATTGCAGACATTGCAGAGTAAGTGAATGTCCCATCTAGTTCTGTCAGTAGTGGCTATTGTCAGCCCAAGCCAGTGCTCCACTCAGATCTGCAGGCAACAGCATTTGTCAGCCTGCACTAGCTTGGAGTGCATCACCACCCACACCCATGAGTGATGGCAATTGTCTGACTGTGCTGGCTTGGGAGCTGTCCCACTCACACCATCTGGCAGCAGGCTTTGATGGCTAGCACCAGCTGAGGGCTATCAGCTGTTCACGTGCTTGAGTACGGCTCAACTCATGCCTCTGCAGGCAGCAGTAATTGTCACCTGCACACCTTGAGAGCTGTCTGGATTAGAACTGCAGGCATTGGCACTTGTGGGCCCTTGCGGCTTGAGTGTAGCCCCGCCCATGCCTATTGGTGAGGTGATTGACAGCCCTCTATGGCTTGAGAGCTACACTGTTCAGATCCTTGGACACCTGCATTCGTTAGCCAGAAACTGACTTGAATGCAACTCTGCCCATGCCCTCAGGCAGTGGTGATTGTTGGCCTGCTCGGCTTGAGAGCTGCCAGGTTCAAAACCTCTGGCAGCAATGTCTGTCAGCCAGGCTCCGAATTGAGTACAACTCTGCCCACACTGACAGACTCGGACAGACCTCCCAGGTCCCCCAGCTGCACTGGAGGTGCATGGCACCTGCCCAAAAGACTCAAAAGAGTGTCCCACCTCCCTGCTCCCACCCATTACCTCAGACTGGAAGGAGTGACGGGGAGGCAGCAGCAATGGATCTGACCCCTGGGCAGATGCAGTTCTCTGGGTCTAGAGTTTTAAAATGGCACCAGCCACAGTGCCCAGGGTTTACTAGCTGGTGGGTCACCACTGTACCTTCTAGAGCAATGCCTCTGCACAGTCTCTCAATAGCTCCCTGTGTCAGTCCTGCAGCCTTCTGCAGTGGAGGGCCCTCCTGCAGATTGGATAGCAATGATTGTTGGGGGAGTCCTCCCCTCCTGCGCTTTCCCCACATGTGTGCTTGTCTTTCCTGTGTACCTCCAAACCACAGAGCAGATTGCCTCTTTTCCCTCTCCTTCACCTTGGGTGCCTCCTATTGCCTCCCTTTTGATTCACAATGCTCTCTCTTAGATGATCCATCTGAAGTTGGATATTCACTCACCTTCAATCCTCTCTGTGAGAGTGGCCTGTGCAGGCTGCTTCTAGTCCATGATCTTGGCCCTTCCTGTTCTTGGTTATTATTAGTAGTAGTAGTGCTCCTAAAAATATTTTTGTATATCACAAAAATGTGGGAAATGTGGCACTAGCAAACTATGAAAAGAACACTGTTTACAGCATAACAGCTCAACCAAGAAGGCAGAGCATTGCCTTGTCTGACCTTATCTGGAAATATAAACATCAAGCAACCGAAATTTTTTGCCATTCTGAACATGTCTGGGAATGGCCACAAAAGTAAGTAAGTGAATTTGCAAATATGGAATCTGCAAATGAGGATCAACTGTGCTTGATCAATGTCTATCATCCCCCAATAAACTGTAAGATTAACAAAAATAGTGAACCACTTCCTTTGTGTTCTTTTGTATTTAGAACAGAGCTACACATATAGTTGGCAATAAAACTTTGTTAAAGAAATGAATTTAAGAAATACCCTAGTGCAATTCCTATATAAGGAATTTAAATACATAAACAGCAAATCCTAAGCAAGGCATCAATCGAGTCATGTATTTATTTATTTATTTGTTTATATAAAAGCATCATATTTATTTCAATATTTAGCTTCATTTTTAAATTAGAGCTGTTGGACAGTGTTTTGAAACTTAAAGTTTATTATCAAGAAGTGGGGAAAATATTCATAACCTACTAAATACTGACAGTGAAAAAAGTGTTAGACTATGCATTTAGAGATGCCATGTTTTTCAAATTTTTTATTTACTTTTCTAATTGACACATTGTACTTGTACACAATTATGGGGCATGGTTTGATATTTCAGTACATATCTCTGTCACATAATGATTCAATCAGGCTAGTTAGTGTATCCATTACTTCATGCATTTATTACATCTTCATGGTGAGAACATTCGAAAGCCTTTCTTCTAGCTATTTTAACCATAATCACCCTACTGTGCAAGAGAACACCAGAATTTATTTGTCCTATCTAACTGTAACTTTGTATCAGTTGACCAGCCTCTCCCCATCCCCCTCCCCAACCCAGTCTCTGGTAGCCATTGTTATACTCTCTGCTTCTATGATATCAACTTTTTTTTTTTTTTTTAGATTTCACATATGAGTAAGATCATGCAGTATTTGTCTTTCTGTGTCTGGCTTATTTCACTTAACATTATGTCTTTGAATAAATTAAAAGGAAAATCAAAAATTTCTTTGAGACAAACAAGAATGGAAATACAACATATAAAAACCTGTGGGACACAGCAAAAGCAGCTCTAAGAGGGAATTTTAGAGCAATAAATGCCTCCAACAGAAAAGAAAGATTTTTAATAAATGACTTATTGACATATCTCAAGAAGCTAGAAAAAACAAAAACAAACTAAACTCAAAATTAGTAGGAAATAATAAAGCTTAGAGCAGAAACAAACAAAATAGAGACTAAAAAATTTCAAAAGATCAGCGAAGAGTTGGCTGTTTGAAAAGATTTAAAAAATCAACAAACCTTTAGCTAGACTAAGAAAAAAAGAGTGAAAACTCAAATAAGTAAAATCAGAGATGAAAAAGGAGACATTACAACTGATACCACAGATAGACAAAGGATCATAAGAGACTATTATAAACAACTATACACCAACAAATTCGATAACATAAAAGAAATGGATAAATTAATGGATACATATAATCTACGAAGATTAAATTATGAAGAAATAAAAATCTAAACGGACCAATAACAAGTGAGGAAATTAAATCAGCAATAAAATGTCTTCCATTGAAGAAAAGCCCAGGACCTAATAGTTTCAATGCTGAATTCTACCAAACCTTTAAAGAACTAATCAAATTCTTCTCAAACTACTCCATAACATTTAAGAGGAGGGAATAGCTTCAAATTCTTTTTACAAGGCCAGGATAAAACCCATGTTTAATAGTAAAAAGCTCAGTCATACCATTTAACTGGAGGAAATACCCATTAGCTCTTTACTTCTAATTAAAACACATTGTCATTTTGCCATAATTTTCCTTTTCCACCCAATTACTACTCTGTCCAACAAATTTTTTCTCCAAATCTTAAGACTTTCTTCACCATTTATGAAGTATGACTTAACTGTTACTCTTTAATGGTTCACTAAATGAAATTTGAGTTTTTAATTTTCACCTTGAACTTGTTTGAAAAAAATAAATCACTACAATATGAGTTAAAACAAAGAATAAAATAAAAAACAAAAGTGGTGTCCATACAGTCAGCAAATTGTCTGATAAGAGATTTTAACTATTTTACATTTCTGTTTAGCACAAGTAAGAATAAATTAGTTCCAAAATACTACAATGTTTGGCATTTTTATTTCAATCTTTAATCCTAGTGTTACTCTTCTCAATAAGCCATTTCTTAAAAAAGTGGCAATGTCCATAAGACAGAAATTGCTATATCCAATAGGTAGTATTCTACATACTCAAAATAAGAAAACTCTTTATAAAATTAGGTTAAAAATGCAGAATGTCTGATATTTACTAATACTATTTACAGTATCTTAAAGGCTAAACATCACGAAAGTGCAAAAAATAATAGTACTTTAGTATTATTTTGTTTTGAAAAAGCAATATATTATTCTATTATAAGAATCAATGATAAAAGATATGATTAATACACTGTACTACTTTTGAGCCAAAGCACAATTTTCACCTTAAAGGAGATAATTCTGACTTTCCTATTCTCAAGCACCTTTGTCCTGAACAGGACCCTGTTTTAAGCCATTATTTAAATAGAGCTGATGATATAAAGTCATTTTTCTCTACAAGATGTTTTCATTTCAATGCATACACTGCAAAATGGCAAGTGACTAAGTTATAGCCATTATGCAAGTGACTATAGCATTTATAAAGAACTAGTTGCCTAATAAATGCTAATTTAAAATAACTGCCAACAGACACCAATGAACTTTGACACCAAAGACTAGAAGTTATTACAATACCGAGGTAAGAACTACCATGATTCTCCCATATGGTTAGTCTTCTCTTACTAAATAATGCTGTCATAACATCCAAAGAAGAAAACGAAGTGGGTCCTTCTAAAGCTGCATAATTTTCCAAATGATTTTGCTCCAGTTTTAATCCTCTTTTAGTTGTTTAGCTTTCGTGATGCATATTTTCTTGACCTTTTTGTTTCTTCTTTTGCTCTTTTCCTTTGGACTTCATCATGCTGGCTAATTTGCAGGACAGTACAGACTTGCTAGAAACAGCAGAGTAAAGGCCAAAAGAACTGCTGTAAGGAAGACATATGGGTCCCTTGCGGCCCATTTCACACATGCTCAGCCCAAGCCTTTACATCAAACATCTTTGTAGCAGTCTTAGGAAAACTTAGGCTTGAACTGTGATCTCTAATTTTGTCGTGGGTTTATTAGAGGGCCCATCAAAATTTCAGATGACTTTTGGTTGTTTGTTGTCTTTTCTAGTTCTACTGTATGCTTATTTTTGTTTGTTTGATTTTCTGATTCTTTTTTTAATTGAAAAATAAAAATTGTATATATTTATGGTGTATAACATGATGTTTTGATCTATGTATACATTTTGGAATGGCTAAATCAAGCTAATTAACATATTCATTGCCACACATACTTGTTTTCTTGGTGTGTTGAAAACATTTAAAATCTGCTCTCTTAGCAATTTTCAAGTATAAAGTACATCGTTATGTTGCACAATAGATCTCTTGAACATATGCCACCCATCTAGGTGGAACTTTGTTCCCTTGACCAACATCTCCCCAACACCCTTCCCCTACCCAACCCCTGGTAACTGCCATTCTACTCTCTGCCTCGAGTTCTACTCTTTTAGATTCTACATATAAGTGAGACCATGCTGTATTGTCTTTTTGGCCTCGTTTCTTTCACTTAGCATACTTATTCTGAGAGAAGGTTTCCTTCCCAAGGGTTCCCACAGGCTTGATCTCTTGACCACACTAGCCCAGTGCAGGAAGTTGCGGCTGGTGGCAAAGTGCACCAGCTGCACTTCCTCCTTGTCTTTCCTTCCTTCTTTATGTTTCCCCTTTGCTCACTCTTCCTTCCTTACTCCTACAGGGCTGCCAGCCCATGGGAGCCATCACCTCTGAGCCTTGGTCTGGGCAAGTGCAGGTGTTGGGTGAGGGTTCCTGGGAACCTCAGGTCAGTCTGGCCACTTCTTACTAGTGTGTGCCTGGGGCAAGTGACTGCAGGGTCACCACCAGCTTCCCCTACATTGTGCCAAGATGAGAGCTCTGACTCCCACTCCCAATTCAGTGAGCCATCATTTTTTTACCCCAGCTGCTACAGTAAGGAAGAAATTTAATAATGGAGGACTAAAATTTCTTTTGTTGGCTTTCTTTGAAATGCTAAAATAAACAGTTTCTTAAAGAATTTGTCAAGAAAAGACTGAACATGCCGTTTTCAAAGAAGATTACAGAGCCCAGATTAGGCAGCCCCAGGACACATCCTTTATTAGAATGTGCTCTAATATGATTGCTTTATCTTTGGGCCAATAAATATTAAACATTGACTTAACCATGATTTATATGGCCCAGGATTTACTAAGTTATATTAGAAAGCAGAGACGGATGGCATATTTCCCCTTAATGAATTTCCTTGTTGCAAGAAAAGGGCAATTCAAATTCATTCCAGAAACCTTTGAGCTATGTCAGACAGTAGGTGTACACAAAATGATCGTGTTGCTCATGATGATGGTGAGTTTTCTTACAGTGAAAAACATTTTCAGATGTAATAGCTGACCCTCCACCCTCCTCAATCTCTCTTAGTACCTCGGTTTACTCACAAATGCAGTTCTCACTATCTGACAAAAACAGCAGCACCAGAACACAGAATCAATATTAAATCACTCTTTCTTGTCCTCGGAGGACAGTGGGATTTTCTTAGTATTCTTCTTCCAAAACCGTTTTGATTGTACCATCAAGCATTTGCTACAGAAAATGGTCTTTGCAGAAACCAAATCCAAATCCAAAAGTCCTGCTTCCATCTGCATATTCTGATCATTTCTCCCTAGGTTTGCCATTCCCATACTGTCTTTTACACAGTAACTCTCTTGTTTTATTTTATTTTATTTTTTCCTTGAATGGTACTTAGAATGAGTATATTTTTTTCTATTTTTTTTTATTGTTTTTTGTTTATAGGGGTACAGATGTTTAGGTTACATATGTTGCCCTTGCCCCCCCTTCCCCC